>JAOPJM010001604.1:15833459-15844877 GCA_027124095.1 Muusoctopus leioderma
TTTGTTTCGCGCATGCGCAATGAAACAACCGGATGTGCAGACGGACATGTATTATTTTAATATATAGCGACGATATACACACACACAGACTTACTTCACCACCAGGATATCTGTAATGGAATTTGTCTTGATCTCTTAGGGCAAATTCTTCTGGATGTTTTTCATGAATTTCTTCATATGTCATGCGTTCACAGATTCCCTATAGATAAGGAGAAAATATTTTGCATATGTTGGAGTACGTAGCAACTGATATATAAGACAACAACAAAAGAAAACCTCTCTAAATGTTTATTTTGTGTCAGGCTTGCCATATAAGAACAAATTTCATACTTATCACAAGAACTTTTTACAGATTACTTTTACTTTAATATAATGTAGGTAATGATTATAGTTAGCTGGTGAATATTTCGAGACTTAACAGTTGTAGCTTGAATTATATAAATAAAAAGTGTCCCATAAGTAAAGCACCATTTAAAAAATATATTGTTAAATGCTGCCTGCCTTATCTAGGAACACAGAATTTACTAACAGATTGAAGAGGCATGATATGCATTTATACATACATTTTTTTAAATATTTTATAGATTTGAAATTAGTCAACAAAGAAATCTGAAATCAAACTAAAAATGAAGAAAACTAAAATTAAAAAACAAAAAACAAAACAACACTCACTGCATCAATTTCATTTAAAGTTTTCCAGTGCTCTGTAGGACTCTCAATATACTTAGCTGTTTGCTTTGTCCTTTTCATTTCACTTGTCCATACCTTAAGATCTTGGATATTCTCATTCTTCACAAACTCAGATAAAGCTTGAGCATACTGAAAGTAAATAAAATAATATAGTTAAGAGGTTTAATGGATGAGAAATTTTTTTAAAAATCAAGTTCACAGTATAATGCTAACGACGTTTCTTAGCTGAGGAGGCCTAATAAGACTAAAACATATCAGGAGTCGTCACTGTAGTTACCAAACATCAGACTCACTCTCCACTGCATGTCTCCATCCAATTTCTAATCAATTTAAATTTTGAAGTTCTCACCCCTGCCATCTTTGAAAAAAAAATTTTTATTAACACTAATGACTTCTTTTCATTATGGGTTTAATTTCAATTGATTAAAAATTCTTTTTGGCCCACTACACTAAGTAAGTTAGCTCACACTTAACTAACAGTATATGGGTTTAATTCCCAATGCTTTAATGAACCATATCAAAAGGATATGACTAAAATTACCATCACACACACCTCCCCTTCCCATACAATTTCTGAAGTAGCAAAGAAACAAAATTCTAGAAGTTGAAATACTTAAAGCTATTACATATATACATATTGTAAGTCATATTTAACCATCACTTAAAATTAACTTAATCATCATTTAACATGAACATGCTTTATTTAATTAGCTTTTGAAGTAATTATTCAAACCTGCCATCCACGTTCAGAGAGATCACTATCACCACCAATCTTCCCTTCCAGATTCATCAAACTTTCTCCATGCTACAAATGAAATATAAAAAGTTTAAAATTATTCAAGAGAGTTGAAACAATTTCAGTTTTATTTCAATGTAATTTTTCCACATCAAGATTAATTAAGTATAATATTTAATTAAATAATCCCTAAATTCAAGTGTGAAGTAATAAATTGGAATCAATGACCAAGATGTTTGCATATTATTTCAGCATTTAGAAGAAGAAAAAATTAAATTTACAAACCCTAGTAAGGTAAATTGTTCTTGGAAGGACATGAATATTCATGAGATAGTATACAACACGACTTTGAAGATGTCCTGAAAATAGGAACAAATAATTATCATTATGTTAATTAGAAATACTAAACGAGATCAATATATTATGGCTTAGTTTGAAGATTATTCTGTTGGTGAAGCTAAAATAATGAATCTATACAAGAGTTGATTTAACCCTTTTGATATCAAACCACTGAAGACCATCCCTAGTTCTATGATACAAAACCTCCTGTTTTAAAATGTTCTTATTTGAATTAAAACTACCCAACATAATTCTATATAAGATTATTTTGTTTTGTTCCAAATACCAGCCAAATAATGACAGTTATTTTACTAAATCTCTCCAAATCCTTGATTATTTTAAAAATTAATTTAAAAAATATAGGTAGTATATTTCCAAAGAAATATAGTAATGAAAGGGTTAAGTGACATTCTTTCCTTTTCTTTTATTCTTTTCCTGGTTTAAGTCATTGGATTATGGCCATGCTAGAGCATCATCTTCATGGGTTTCAGTCAATTATATCGAGCCCAGTACTTTTTACATACATATGTATGTTAAAAAGAAAACGAAAAGCAGTTCAGTGATTAAATTCTTCACTGATAACTTGATTTTTTCTACAGGTCTATTGGTATAATACGTACGTGCATGTAGCCTTTACAAGGTATAGTATTTAAAATGTTGCTAACTGATCCAGAGAGGTGATACATTTTAGTAAATAATTAAATATAACAATACTAATAGCTAAATTTTTTATTGCTGCAAATACTTTGGCATTATTTTGGAGTGAAACTGGAACAACTTTTGTAAACTTAAACCCAGAAAATATTGATTTCTAACAGAGGCTCAAGACCTTAAATTTAGGGCAGAAGTTATAGTCGTTATATTGACAGGTACTTTATTTTATTGACCACCACCCTCCACCCTGAGGGATGAAATGCACAGTCGAGTTCAGTAGGATTTAAACTCAGGACATCTTGATGAATTTTATTTTATATTAAAAAGAATAAAATGAAGAAACAATAATAAAAATAGTGACTGACTGATTTCTAACATTAATAATGATTAATACTACAAAAACTACTTCCATGAAAGCTTACATATTAGAACCAACAAACACTACAGCAGGCCCAACTATTTCCTCACTAGAGAACTGCTCTCATATTTAGGATGGTCCATCTCTTTTGATAATTGGCAACCTACATCATAATCAGAGGATGTTAATCTAACAATTGACACTTTTTTGAACTAATACAAAGTGTTGTCACTGCTACTTTTATGAATACAATAAATTCTGCTCTTCCTAACTTATCAGTTATGTTTTAACCTTAGTTAAAACAACTTCTTGCATATACCCCCCTACCTCTCTCTGTGTTTGTCCTTCTCTCAACCCTACATAAACAAAGACATGTAATTTTTGAGGAATGCTTCATAGCAAAAATCTTTCTTTTGCATATATTACTAACAAATAGTAACCTCAATTTCTCCATGCTCCATATAAATTCTCATCAATGTCATTTAGTTCTACTAATCTTTTCAATTAAACTTTCATTGGCAATGAACAATGCTTTTCCTATGAACATAACAATTATGAATAAAACATCAAAATTCAGGATTGAGTCAACTCCAAATTAATTATGTCCCTGTTGATATTATTGAGAGACAAAGGGTGGTGAGTGGCAAGTAAATCATAATGAGTAGCAGAAATGGTACAGTGACAGATTAAATGTCTTGTTGCGTTCCCTTACATTTTGAGTTCAAATTCTGCTTCAGTGGTTGACATTGCCTTTCAGTTTTCTGAAGTCAATGAAACAAGTACCAGACAAGTACTGAGGGTCAATTAAATAGAGTACTACTCCTCTCCATAAGTTTGTGGCTTTGTGCTAATATTAGAAATCAATATTATCTAATCAACTAGTGCATAGACAACAAGTTGTGGTACTCACTACATATACTACAGAAGTATAACTGAATCTATCAAGATGAAGTTCTAACAACTGGTGGTTGCATTCTTATTTGTAGTTGATAAAACAAGGACTATAAGACATTGTATATACACAGTACTCTAGTATCAAGTCTGGCAATCAGCCAAAAAAGTTTCACCAAGAAAATTTCCTTTACATAAACAATCCTTTCATATCTTAGCCAGCATTACTATCAGTTTCAGCAGTTCATATTAACTACTTCCCCAGTCTAGAACTTTTCAAACTCTGTAACATGTACATTTTTCACTAAATATACACTAGCCTCATTCACTAACAATTTATTTCACAAATTCTTTCCATTTAACCAACATACATGATACTTTGTGCAAATTTAAAATTATTGGCTACTTTTACTTAATGATTTAAAGGTTGGATTATTTTCAGCTATTTATATTCTACTAGATAGCCTCTTTTATCTTATGTAATGTCTCATCATTTATCAATCCTACAGTTGTACACAATTGATCTTCATACTTTTTTTTACCTTTTGTATTTTAAAATCTTTGTATAGACCTTTAAAAACCTATAGTTATTTGACATATAAGTTATTTGGCGTATAATAGTTATTTGGCATTAAAGCCTATATAGTTATTTGGCATATAAGTTTCTGTATGAATTTATATTTGGATTTTCACAAACAGCTATATTATGGGAAAATTTTTGACCACATCTTACAAATTATAAACCAAATAGATTGTTTTGATTCAATATCCCTAATGACCTTAAAATTATTGTGGAGTGTTTTATCAGTGGTGGTATGGATGATCCTAGATAGAATTCTCAACAAAACATTAACTTTAACTGAATATATTGTTTGCATGTAACTAAGAAAATGTAAACATTTTCTTAGTTAAAGAAAAGTTAAAATAGTTTTTCTTTACAACTTTATTTTAAACATTTAATCTCATTAAAAATGGACAAACTAATAAATTCAGAATATTAAAAGAAATTATAGAATGAAATTTACACTTGCTTATTTATAAAATGCTCATATTTATTTGTATATTTTTAATTATTTTACTTCAAAGCCAAAATTAATGTTTTATAAAATATTCTCTGGTTAATTTCTGACTAGTTACATTTGGACCATCTCTGGCGGCTTAATAGATTCACACAGTAACACAAACAAAGAAACAGAAATATCAAAAAAAAAAGAAGAAAAAAAGGCTAATGGAAACACTTTTGAAATGAAATAACATCTAAATTCTAAAACATCTACATCTCTAACTTAAATAGTACTACAATAATATACCAAAAAAATAAAATAATAATAATTGCTGGCATGGTCAAATAAAAGGCAGTGACAATATCAAACATTCAATGCCGTTCAACAGAAATAAGAGCAGATAAAAGGAAAAAAAAATAACAAACAATATTACAATATTTCATATATTTTGACTGGTTACATGACAATACAGTATGTATTGTCATGTAACCAGATAGCATCAGCTACAAGAATGGCAATAACAAGATAGCATCAGCTACAAGAAAAGAGTCAACAAATTACACAATGCCATGCATGCACACCAAAATACCAATAATATTTTACTGCCAAAACAATCTCTAACTCCATCTAACACTTATTAAATAAATCTAACAGTAAATATATCCCATCATACATCACACTAAACACAATCAATATCAGAAAATAGTTGATTATACCTCAATATTACAAATACCTGAAACATCCTTACACATTACCAAATGATGCTTAGTCAATAAGCTTTAAATATACCTACTTGAGTTTGAACAAAACAAATTTCCTAACTTTTGCCTTGCAAATGGCATCCTATAAGAAATTGGCTTATCACATATCCTTATACTGTATTTACTCATGCATAAGTTGCACCCCATATTTTGCATGGAAAAGTTGGTACAAAACTTTTATAATAGAAATCTACATGGAAGATGAGACTACAAAGGCCAGAGAGCTTTTCAAATTACATTACAAGTCAGACACCTGATTTTTGTTACTGAAGTTGTGTACAAAAAGTGCGACTTAAACACGAGTAAATACAGTACGTATGACATTCTAACATCCCTGTACAATATACACCCTAAAAAACTTCAGTATACTGAAGTATATTCTTATGTTTAATATTTTCTGCAAAATAAATCTTGGGATACACCTCAATTTTTCACAAAAATGGCAGGTGTTTTAAAGCAGCTGTGGTTTCTGACTTTGTCAGTAACCATTAGGCTACACATAGTCCTAGTGTTCTGTCTAGAAAATCACAGATTATAGCGTTTTAGAAAATATTTCTTAGCTAATTTGTATGCTAATTTGCATATTGACATGGGTTTTGATAATTATAAATTCACTATACAAAAACACAGCAAGAACGCTAAAAAAATTGAAAATACTGAAGTATTTTATGTTTAAAGCAAGGTGTATCGGTGTAACTCAAACTATTCATGCAAGCAATACAGGGTGCACCAGGTAGTTGAGAATAAAATAAAATATACAGAAAAACAAAGATATTAAATAGAAAAAAACAATACATTTTCAGAAAAATGGCACACATGTTCAACTAGATATATTAAAGAAACAGGCTATTCAATAAAACCACCCTCAACCTCAATGATGGCCTTGATGTGGCCATGAAAGCAACTGCATGCCAAGATCAGGTGGTTCTCATTTATGTTGCTCATCACGTCTACTATGGCAGCCTTTGGTCTCCCTCTCAATGATGGTTGGTCTCCTTGACAACACCCCAGACATAGTAGTCCAGGGGGTTCAAATCAGGAGAGCTAGGAGGCCACATGTTGGGGTTCACGTGATTGTGAAAATTTTCAGCCAGCCACTCCTGGGTTGTGAGGGCTATGTAGGAGGGAGCAGAGTCCTGCTGTAACACGTATTACCTTCCCTGGGCTACCCCTTTGATCCAGGGCTTAACCACCATGTCCAGCACCTTGATATATGTGGTGGCATTGGCCCTGTGGGAAGAAGTGAGATGGTATGACATAGCCCTAGGGGTTGTGAGCAACAAGGGCTATCATAGACGCTGAGAACTTGATGTGCATCAATGTGGATACCTCCACATGTCACATAACATTATGTTAGGTCATCTTCCATTTATGGCCCACTAAAGATGTGTTATCTACTACCTGGCGCACCCTGTACAGTCCTTAAACTACCTGCAAACATTCAGAAATACTAACAATAACTCTGAAAACTAATACATTGCTATTCCAAAGACCCCAAACACATACACTCTCTCTTTCATCAAACCCAGTAAAATGAAATTTAAAACACTGGATCTTTAGAAAAGTCATTTTAGTTCGTCAGACTTTCAAGGATGATAAAATAAATAACAGGATTATATAACTTTTGAGGGATAAGAGTGGTGCTCACTCTTAACTATGGCTCGCAGCTAGTAAAAGAACTTTTCTGAAACCAGCAATAAATGTTCATCTGTTTTCCACAGAAATATTTTGTAACAAACTAGATATCAAAACTGCAACAAACTAGATATCAAAACTGTCAAAAGTTTTTGAATAGATTAAAAAGAATATATATTTTTTATCCCTTTGTATTATAGTTTTTTTTTAAATTATCCATAGCATGTATTACTATCTGAATTAAACTACAGCAATATTGTTTCTTTGAATGACAATTTAGATTTTACAGGCCAAATTATTTCAGATAAAATATTTTTTCTGAATAACAAATCTAAGAATAAACATTTCCTTAGTAAATGTAAACCATAAACCCGATCTCTCAGAAATATCATATATCACAAAGAAAGAATCAAAAATAGTCACAGCTGCTATTGTACATTATAGAAAACTTGTAGTTTTAGAAATAGAATGCAAAATGAACAATTTATTTATTCCTTGTATGTTTTAGATGGACCTAAAATGACTTTAGATCAATGAGATCATGAATATAACATTAAAAAAAAAAACATTTTAAAAGTTTAACATAGTTTTTAAATTATAGATAAAGCAAAAAAAGAAAATTCTACCTGCTAATTTATTTACCAAAAATCGTTCCCCTTGATTAAATATCTGGATAAAAGACATGTTACGGTCATGAACATAATCTAATTTTTCATATGTCAGGTCATAGTGCTTGATCCGTTGCAAAAAGTCACCTACTGCCTCATTTTTGTCCATTCCTCTATAATCAGGACTGCAAATCTTGACCTCCTAGACAAACATAAAAGCAATGAAATAACAGTTAAATAATTGAAATTAGAATTCTATCTCCAAACTGCATCAGTAAACAAATTACAGTATTCAGTTTTTAATGAAATGTCCTGCTAAATGTTATTGAAAATGCCATATATATGAAACCTTGATAAATTCCTCTTTCCAACTTAGTCTACAGAATATCGATTAGCTTATAGAAAAGATGATATATATAAGATAAATCTATGATAGAATAGTACTGATATTAATCTTATTTTAGATATTGCTTTTCATTTCCATAAATTTAGTTCCTCTTAGTTGTTTGATCATTTAACTACTCTGAAATATACTTCTTTAAAATGATAAAAAGAAGAAAAAAACTAGCAATCAAAATTGTTTCCTTTATTCTCAACAGTAAAAACTAGTTGATTTCCATTCCATTTGAGCAAGATGAGGATTTGATCCCTATATGAAATTATTTATCAGTTTCTAGTTAGTTCAACACTCCACCACAAGTTCTCCCCACCCACTTTACCTACTCTATTGTTAGATAAGTGGGCAGCTAAGAAAAATGATGTTATACTTTTATAGTGTCAGTTTGAGATGAGATTAATTATATTTATTATTTGTAGAGGAAAAATAGCCACATGGACAAAGTATGTGATAATGAATTCAAGAGTTCTGAGTTTGCATCTACTGTAAGCATTTTATTTTGTCTCTTGGCAGGACACCTAATTCTATAGGCTTCACTTCATGAACTGTGGGATATAGTTACCATGCTTTTAAGAGAATGTTACTTTGTGAAGACTAGTGTCTTACCTAATGAGAGATTTGTCATTCATTTAACACTATAAAACTGGAGTCAAGCAAAAGCCCTATGGGTCCTTGTATTTCATCAAAAGATAAACTTAATTACATCTAAATTTTCCAGAATTGTTACATAACAGTTATACCACATCATCAGCTTAGTGTTTCCAAACAGAGATTTGTTTTTAAATAAGCAGAACACAAATATATTCCAAACAAATCTTTTTTTTAATGGTTTAGTCTAGGGGAAAGGGGCTGTGTGCATGGCCTTTGCAAGCCCTCTGAGACAGGCAAGATTGAAGTAGTTGATATTCTTGAACAGCTGTAAGTTGATGGCTGTAGGAAATACATGGAAAAGGAGGGAATTTCAGAAGACTGACATTTTGGGGAAGAAGGACTAGGAAAGTAGTTAGTGCAGTGTGGTGAGATTGAACACAATATGAGTGATGAGAAGAGGAGAGCTGAATTAGTCTGGTAGGCTTGAGTAAAGGTGGCATGAGATCAGCCTGATCTGAGGAGCAGTGAAAAAGTCAGAGTGAAGAGACAGCACGTCTGTGAGTCAGAGGTTGGAGCAGGTTTGTGAGCAAATTTATGCCAATCAGTCAAGTGTTTTTTTTTTAGATGAAGTCTAGGATGTCTGTATGTATAGTAGCAGCACCATCCTAGATGTAGAAGATACAATTGGCATGACTCCCATTGAAAAATGATTTTGAAGTCTTTATTCATGGAGTCAGTGCAGGTTTGGTGTGAGGCATCTACATTACATGTGGATGATACTTGGGTGTGAAAGGTTAGGGAGAGTGAAGGTTGGTAACATCTGCATAGGATTGGGGTTGTTGGAGGTGATGGCAAGTAGGTTGTTGAGGTATAAGGGGGAGAGTATAGGGGTCAAAACCCAACCTTGGGGCACATCAGAGTTGATAGAGTATGGGTCAGAAAGAGAGAGAGCTCCATCAATACATGATGTGATGGTACGATTTCACAGGAATCCTCCAATCCAAGAGATGAGAGATGGATGGAGCTCACAGAAAGGCAGTTTAAAACTAGGAGATTCACTTGCCAGACACAGTTGAATGTTTCACCGACGTCAAATTGCAATAGTATATTGTGAAAGAATAAACATATATACTAATGTGAGATACTGATATTATTAAACTAAATGTATAAATATATTTATATTGAAATATATAACATTATTATATAACGGTATTATATAACATTATTATATAACATTACTGAGACATTATTAGACAGAGTAAACAGCATTTTTGTAATTAAAATTTCAGTAAAATGTTCAAACTAATATTAAATTTATAGGTTGATATTAAATTTCAACTTAATAGCATGAATTTATTTATAAGGTGATAATAATTTCTTAAAATAATTACTTTTTATGTTAATAGGATAATAGGTAAATCAGATATGGCAAAAAGTACGTGTTTGCATGTGCTCTGCAGCCATCTAGAAATGACATTTTAGATATCTGCCAGTTTATTTAGAGTTGCTTTGACTAAGCGTAGAGAAATTTTGTTTTTCTAAGCAAAGAAAATGAAAACTAAAAGGGTATTGAAAAGAATACCATTTGGCAAGAGTATGGCAGTTTGGAAAAGAATAACACACACACAAACACACACACACACACGCAAACGAAAGTATCCTATTGCAGTCAGAATGTTTACTGCTAGCAGAAAACAGCAAAGATTTGGAGACTTTGTTTATATTAGTAACCCAGTTTATGGTTATACAGGTTTCAGGGAAAGATCTATAGGACATAAAGTTTGTTTTCTGTTATTTGTTTCTAGTGCTCTACATCAAGGTCAAATCAGGTGAATTGAAATAAAGCTGTAATAGTCAAAGTCATTGCAGATTGCATCAAAACAATGAACACTAAATTAAGTACACAAAAGAATTGAAGATTCAGATATTACAATGTCAGTAAGGTACAGGAAGATCACTATAAAGTGAAAGATAATAAATTAGTTAATGATTTGTACTAAAATTCATGTAAATAATTAACTTAACTTTAATATCTTGAAAATTATTTAAAAAATATTTTCATATATATATAAAATTATTTAAAAAACAAACCATTAGAGAAATGTTTTTATTGGATATGTTTTTGCATATTGTGCACGTTCACATCTACATTAATAAATATAACGAGAACAAAGAAATCAGATCTTTAAATAAAAGTATGTTCTTAAACAAATCAAGAACACCTATGACTAATGCAATATATGTAACAGATGTATCTATCATTATCATCAGTTATTTTAACATCCTGTAGGGACCCTCTGGCAGAGAACATGGTCGTGCATCTGTATGTATGCACAGACTAGGGACGCACATACACACACACACATTCAAATAGAGATATACGCACATAAACACCAAGCCTATTTGTAAGCTTTTGTGATACGCCCGTATACGCTTGGGTTTGTTGTGTGGCAACCACAACGCTGACCAAGCTTGGCAACAAGGGCTTATAAATAGGCTGGCAAAACTGCCTAAACCAGTTCGTCTCCGGTTTGCCCCACGATGCCACGTCGGTTGTGGCTCCGGACGTTCTCACCGCCGGTTTGCTGTAAGCCGCCGAGTCGACCAACTCGGCTGGCCCGATGTACTACGACAAACCACTTCTCGCAACACACATTCACAGACAGACGTACAGACCTCTCTTCCTGATTCCTCCTCTGTGTCTCTAGCAGATTCTCATCTCTGGTGACCCTACCGTTTCAGCCACGGGTCCCT
>JAOPJM010001604.1:15853885-15875868 GCA_027124095.1 Muusoctopus leioderma
ATTTAGTAAAATAACTTTCTTGTTATTAAGATGGTGTTTGGTACATAACTTAATGAAACGTTTTTACATAAAATTATGATGGAAGGTTTAAATTTAAATATGAACACATTAAAACAAAAGTTTTATTTGTCATAGAATTAAAGGCGGTTTCAGGCGGTTTGGTATCAAAAGGGTTAAGGCAATAGACCAAAACGTGCTACCTGGATTTAACATCTTAACCTGGTTCTTTAGGTGCCTTTAGCAGAATTCACTTTTTGCCAGCATTCAGATCAAATCCTTGATTTGAAGATAACGCAGTCTCTAGACACATAGTTTCTGATTACATTTTCCCTTGTATTGTGTCACTGTTTAAAAGAGGGGACAGGTGGAAAGGTTTATCAGTAGAGGTCTGCCACTGGATAAGAAAAGAGCCCAACCCAGTGGGTAATGCTTCATCAGGCTGCCCTATCAGCTTTCTCTCTCAGTAAGCATAGGATTTTGAGAAGGCCACCTATGGCCACTGACTTCCAGCTGGGCTACTTACAGAGGTTGAAGTAGTAGTTAATGGCAACACAGGAGTCATCGTTTCCTCTTCCACATTTGCTGCCCACATTGCTTCCAACTCACACTGCACACATTCAACAAAACTCCACCCAAACACTCCTTCACAGACTCACTACATGTCAAAACTCTGATCGCTCCAACCCAACAAAAAAAAAGCAAACCCAATGGTGTCTGTTCTATCACCCTCAAACAGTGAGCTCCAGAGCTAGCCAAACTCTTCAATCTCACATTCACTCCATAAGAGTCTATCCAAATCTTTTGAAACAAGCTACAATGTGTTCCATGTCCAAAAAGAGCAACATCTCTGACTATTTCTTTCAATTCCAATATCTCAAAGGTGATAAACAGTTAACAATAACCTCCTTCATCACCTCAAGTCTCTCTCCCTCCTAAGCAATCATCAATATGGACTCAATAAAGCAAGATCTATCAGAGACATGTTCTCCTATATCACTAATCAGTGGGCTCTTGCTATTGAGAACTTCGGCAAAAGATATATCATTGTACTTGACATCAGCAAAGCATCTAACTATGTCTAGTAGGAGAACTTTCTAGCTAAGTTGCTATCCAGCTTATTTCTTGATCATAAGCTTCCTGTCAAACTGCAGCATTGCACAATGTTCTGATAGGGCTCTCTCTGACCTACATTAGCCACTCTGGTGTGCTCCAAGGTTCGGTAATGTATTCCACTCTACATTAATGAGCTACTTGCTGTCACTTCTAACAACTCACTTCTATGCAGATGATATCATCCTTCACTCCTCCTGAAACTTCCACAGTAGGTGTTAGCTACACTTCACATCAGACTTGTATCCTCTCTAATAATGAATGACACACAACTAAAACTTTGAAAGTTGCTACAAATGCTAGGCCTCACAATGGCAACCCTACATGTATAACATTGCCAAAACTATATCACAAAAAACTAGGATTCTTCTTTAGGACCAGAAAATATTTCAGACCTGATCAGTTGCTGAACCTCTACATACTCACAAACACACACACAACCTAGACCACACCCAAAAGAAGGTCATTTGTTTCAACCAGTAGCATCACAGATGTGCTGTTTCTTTTCTTTGCCTCTTCTAGTGCTTTTATAATGGCCTCTGGTAACCTGAACTAGCTAGCTGCATAGCCTCTCCATCCAGGCCCACCCATTTCATCTCCTTCCATCACATCTATTGTGTTTCAGCTCCTAGACGCCACATAAAACACTTTGCCTATTTCTTCCTTCAGAAGCAACCATGTGGAATTCCCTCCTCACCCATATTTCTCCTGTAGACATCAACCTATTGATGTTCTAAGTGAACATCAACCACATCAATCTTACCAGTCTAGAAGGACCTGCAAAATGTCTTCTTTTGACTAACTTATAAAACAAAAAGCACATATATATAGTTTAAAAATGGAAATTATATGCCACTATAGGATAAAGTTTCCATTATAGACACAGAATGACAGAAGAGACTACTACAGTAAATAAAAGGGGCAGTACCTAATCAGTAAATGAAAGTGGCAGTACATATGATGTTAACTAAGAATCTACTCAGTAAACCTAGTACTGAGTTCAGTCCAGTGTAGCTGGGAGACTACTACAGTCAATACATTGGGTAGTACATATAATGTTAAATAAGAACCTAATCAGTGAACCGAGTTCAGACCTATATGGTTATCATTCATGAAAATAAGTTAAATATCACTTAAATTGACACATATATGTACTGAAATAAGAGTTCAATCCTAGCTAGAACATATGTACAAATACATGGCACCTAATGACAAAAAGAGACTAAATTGTTCCATAGTTTTACAGAAAGAAATAGAAAAAGGAGAAATGATGAAATCTGAAACTTTTTTCCATCAGTCAATTACAACATTATTAAGTCTGAGCTAACTACTTTATTCTAAATCTTCTTTGAGCTATCACTACCATATACATCTTCCACCACCAACTCATCGCACATATTTCACTCAACATGTAGTATCAGATTGTAGAGAAAATAGTAAATTTCTATATCAAGATAAAAGAAGAATATAGAAGTTAAGCTAAATATATTAATTTGTTACAAATGTGTAAATACCAAGAGAAAAAAAAAAATCTTGGAAACATCTGTTTTATTTGGTAAATAAAATGAAAATTATTATGCATACTAAAAGAAAATATTAACAAAAGAACATACCAAGATATTTGCTTCAATTATAGATGGATCATCGCAAAGTGATTCCACAAAAAATAGTTTGAAGTTATTCTGTACAGTAAAGATATCCACCAATAACTTTCGCCTCTCTCTTGCTGTATTGGTAGCATCAACAACCTGAAAAGCAAAAATAAATTCAGTAAAGAAAAGAAAAATAAATCTAGTCATCTTTTGGAAATCTAGTCAAATTTAGATAACAGCTTGCTTGAGCAATTAGACAATTTTCACTTCATACAACAATAGCATTTATTATTAAGAACTTACTGGTTCTATTTGAACCATACTAAAAGAAATCAGATCTCTTTGCATCTCTTCTAAGGCCCCAAGTTAATTTACTTCTTTATTAATATTGCACTCTGAACGCTTTTTGCATGTTTTTCAATTGTGTTGTAATCCTTCAGAAATTAAAGTAAGAAAAATTCCTCAAATTTTGAAAAGGTACCTCGTTAGACTGACTCTAGACCAAGTTCTTTTTCCTTGGAATAACAACAACCCACTGCCTGCCAAAAATCAAGATCTAATCAGTTAATAGAGTAGTAATTCTAAAGCTGTCTGATACAATTTATCTAAATTAATTTTCCCCAAATTGTTTCTTGTTATATGAATATATGACTAACTAAGCATAGCAATATTCCTAACTTAGAATTTACTTTTCTAGAGTAAATTTATATAACCAGAACATCTGAAACATTCCCCAACAGGTGAATTAAATCAAAATTTGTTAAATTTCAAACTTCCAAATTTTAAATATCAAGCCAGTTAGGTAATATTTATCAAATTTCCATTTAGTTGACTTCATCTTGAGTTTATATTAAGATGACTGAAAATGAATTGACAAGAAACACTTACAGCAACTTCACCACCATTTGAAAGGTAAGAACGAGCATCTTCTATGGCTAACAGAGCACATTTACTGAAAGGAAAGTTAATACTTTCAATTTTTAAAACATTTTTATAAAATCAAAAATGTAATTTATTTATAAATTTATGTTTGAGACATCCAGTTATAATCTTTACCCCTAACAATCCATATGAGTGATCTTGAAAGACGTTATTTTATTCTGATCAACAAGATGCATTTAAATTTAGAAAGGCATTCAAATTATTTGATTTTTTTTTTAAATGCTACATATGCAATATCCATATTAGCTATTGGTTGAGATTACAGTGAATATTTGATCATAACTGCAGTTAATCATAAGTTGAATAGCACCTAGACTATATATAAGTTATTAAAATCCATGTAGGTATTATAAAAAAACAATCAGTAGAACTAAATCTATTTTGTTTGTCTGATATCATATCAAAACTGAAACAAAAATAAACTAAAAATTTTAAATGAGGAATATATAGCTATATAATTAGAGCAAACTTATACTCTTACTGGTTGATTATTGTTTAATTAAAAAATAAATGTAAATTTTAACTAACTTTACAAGAGATGCATTTGACAAAATACCATAAATCTTAAGTTTTAAAGACATTTAATTGTACCTTAAGTAAAAAACATTTTTTGACTTTCAGATAGTGACAAAATATTGTTAGTTGGCATTAGAGCATGATAATTTCCATGCACAGTAACATATTTCTTGATAAATACTTTCAGAGTATTTCTTGTAAGTGGTGAATTACAGATAGACAGAGCAGGGAGGGATATGTCCATTATAATTTTGGACATTTTAGTGAGATAAGCCATAAAAAAACATTTCTGGTCGAAGGCAATGAACAAAGAATTGACTAAGGTTCAACCAAATTATAGATCTGAATAAGCAGGGAATTTCAAGTACAGGTAGGTTTTCTGCATATTTGTCAAATGAGTGATTAGGAATGCAAATTGGGGAAGTTGGTTTGAACACCACATATGTTGCTGAAGTAAATAAAAAAGTTACAATATTGTATAGATTACAACATCCAAAAGAATTATTGAGATTGTGACATGAATAAGGAGATAGCAGTAAATCAGACTCCAAGTAAGCAAGTACATCCAAGTTCAGTTCCCTAACTATTTAATCTGTTCAATTAGTACGGACTAGCAGGTAATGAAATTTCAAACAAGCGGTTGAATACAGCACATTGAATTCTTAGAGGCAACCACCTCTCAATCTGATTGTAACATTATACCACTAAAGATAATCGAGGATTTGATAGTTCTGCTACAGTGGATGGATTTTAAAGAAAGCCCATTACCATGAAGGAAAATATCAGTGAAAATGAAGAGGATATAAAAATGAAAGGAGAAAAGGATGGGGGGAAAATAGGTTAGTTCAGAAAAAAAGAATATTTGAAATGTTTCAACACGACAGCTAGAGAAATTAAATCATAAATATAATGAAGCATACAATGTCTGATCTGTTCCAAATGAGTCAGTGTGGGCTGCAAGTCCTTAAAGGCAACCTATAACTCTGACTGAGATGTTAACCCATTAAAGACAGTGAACCATACAATATCAGCATCTTTGACTTATAATAAAGTAAGACAATACTGATTGCATAGTAACTAGTGCATCATTTTGTTTATTATAGCATGTGTAACTGCAGTGCAGTGATTATTTCCCCACTCTCCTATTTACTGCACCATGCCACCCATGTAACAAGGGATGGCAATAGACCTGTCCATATTCAATCCCTCCTCTACCACCCTTATCAATCTACCTCTTTCTTCCAGCAAGACGCCTATGTATGAGGGATAGCATCAGATCTGTTCATATCCAATATACCCTACCATCATCCTTTCTGTGTTGCCAGTCATCATTACCTCTCTCCTAGGTCATTTGTTACTGACATCCACCACTCCCTCTTACTATCGCCCATCTCTATTACTATTCATCACTCGATCTCTCTCTCACACCAGCGAACATGTAGCTGCCATCAGTGTCTCTCTTCCATTTCTCTTTGCCATTACTCCCTCCAGCACTGTCTCTCTTCTTGGGGGGGGGGGGTAGACTTAATCCATTTTTTAAATTACTCCCTCTTCTACCACTATTTTACACTAATCAATCTGTTTTTCTCATCATACTCTCACTCATCCTGGTTCTTCTGTCATCACTCTCTCTTCTATTCATTCTCTTGGTCATGTTGCCTTGAATGAATGAAGACCAGATACAGTAGTGAGGACTCTTTAGTCTTGCAGGGTACAAGGCAACCTCGCTAGTGGTGGTGCCATGATAAAATGCACCTAGTATACCCTGTAAAGTGGTTGGTGTTAGGAAGGGCTTCCAGCTGTAGAAACCATGCCTAAAAATAGAATGTACAAGTGAGATGCAGTCCCCAACCCATCTAGGAGAACAGATACTCTGAATAAGAACTGACTCGAATCGTGACAACCCATCCAACCCATGTCAGCATGGAAACTGGAGGTAAAATGATGAGGATGATTTCCTCCAAGAACAAATAGGTTGTTTTTTTTTTCACTAGTAAATAAAAAGACCTGATATTATTTAATGTAGTGCTTTCTTAATGGAGTGCTGTCAACAGGAGTTACAGGTGTTGCAAGAGTGTCAGATTTACAATACTAACACATCACAGGCTTCAAACCTTGATAGAATGTAAATAACTTCTAAAAGAAAAAAATTAACTAAGAGTGCCAGTCAGCTCAGACATTGATCTCCACCAAGCTTGAACCACTGCACTCCTGCTACACATATGTATATCTACTGACCAAATTCCCTTCTGTCTATTACTTTTCACTTGATAGCTCTTCCATTACAGCACACTATTTTCTGCTAATTACATTTCCCCCCCACCCCAGTCTGAAACTGTCAAAATCTTTCTCAAACTTCCTCTCCTCTCCTTTTGTCTAGGAGTTTCCGTCTCCCTAACCACACCCAAACTGGAACCTTCAAATGCTCCTACTTAGATATCATACTTGTCCATTTATCTCCCATACCGCTGTCATATCCAACCTGAAATCTCAATATCACATCACTGACAACTTAAATTGAACCAGCACCAACCTCATTTACTGCATTGCTTGCAAACTTTGCAGTGTGCTGTATGTAAATTAAATTGGATTCTGTTTGGGTGACATCCTGATATCTGTAATGTAGCAACACCCAGGGCATCTCCAAACCTATGGTCCAACATTTCAATTTGTCAGGTCACTCACTCTACAGACTACTTTATACAATGGATTACTCTCAAACTTGCAAACGTAAGAAGTGCGTCATCTTCACCTTTGATACTTCTCCAATAGGCATCAACAAATGCTTTTCCTTCGCATAATTCCATGACCTCCCCTTAGCCTCTCTTGCTCCCTTTCTTCTCCCTTGGTGTTGGTTTTACCCTTATTTGTACTGGTGTGTGTGTAGTTTTCTTACTGCAGTATACCCAGATTTTCCTCCATGTTTTTCTTTAATCACTTCACCCCAGAATTATCTTCCCTCTCTCTCTTTTCTCTACATTTCCTGAGCTGTAAAGCATATTTTTTTACCTTCTTTCCTTCACCCAATTTCTGCATTGTGTGCACATACAGTGCATACATATATGTACATGGACACGCCTTACGAACATTGTAATTCACAAAAGCTACATAATAGACACAAACGTTTCTAGGTGTAATAAATTTGGTTGCCACGAAGAGTGAAAAAAATTTCAAGTTTTAGACACAGGTCCTTCAACAGAGTGATCAAGTAATATACAGTTCTTATATTTAGAACATTCAAAAAGCATCAAATATTTAAATGATCTACAAATAAAGTTAGGTTTAAACAACAATCAAAATAACATTGAAAAGTTACATTGTGTTTACATAAAAGGTAAAAACATTACATACTGTCTTATTTGGAGAGCCTCCGTATTATCAGGTCTAAAAAAGTCGTGGCTTTTATATTTATCTGTAGCTGCTCTCCGATATTCACCAACATTGAAAACTACAAAGAACAACAAAATGATAAAAATATATATAAAAATAGTTCCCAGCTCTGTTATAAATCTAAGATACAAAGAATCTACCACTGACAAGTGGAAGGTAGTGAAGATAAGAAAAGAGCCACCGAGCTTGTCTCCACACTGCTTTCTTTTTTTAAAACCAAAATTAGTCATTTAGAAAATGATTGTTCTAAACACTCATCACTAAAGGTATAATTTTAATTAATTAAATTTTTTGGGCTTACTACATCAAGTATGCCTCTTTGATGTTGAGTTTTCATGGAGCAGGCATACCCGAGAATTTTTCCCCAGTCATTCTTTTAAGTTATAATGCCATTGTGTTCATTCACAAAAATCCTCTATACTTCTCTAGTCATCTAAGATCTGTAGTAATGGTCTGACTATGCCTTGCTGAGGAGGTCCAATGAGACTGAAACATGTTCGGGGCTGTCACCACACTGCTCAAAATAAGAATATTCCATATTTTATTAATTCTAATGAATTAAAATTTCAGGGTTATCTCTTCGTAACTTTTTTTTTTTTGACCAGAATTAATCTTTTAGAAAATTATTGTTCTCATCATTAAGGCTGTAATTTTAATTAATTAAAATTTCTTGGCTCACTACATCAAGTATGCTAATACCCTCTTTACAAATTAAAAGGAGATTTTAGCAAGAGACATTTTCAGCAGCAAGGAACATAAAGCAAATTTCATGGGTATATAAAGAAAAAAGAAAAATAAGGTACCAGGAAGAATCTTTACATTGAATTATAAAATTGGATCTTGAAAATGTCAGAAGATTGTCAGATTCACAGTGCTAAATTACAAAAGCAATGTTGTTGCACTTGACATCAGCAAAGCATTTGACCATATTTGGCATGCAACTCTCCTAGCTAAACTGCTTGCATATGGGCTCCATCTGTCTCTCATCTCTTGTCAGATTGCACAATCAAAGTGTGTGCTGATGGAGCTCTCTCTGACCCCCAACTATCAATTCTGGTATGCCCAATGTTCATTTTTGTCCTCCACACTCTTCCTCCTCTCCATCAGTGACCTACTGGCCATCACCACTCACTCCTGTGCAGACAATACCACCCTTCACTTCTCTCTAACTTTCTACACACAAGTGTCATCCACATGCAACCTAGACACCTCACGTCAAACCTGCACTGAACAGAAACCTCAAAAACATCCTCCAATGTGACTTTCAGTGAACTGAATGTGCCTAAACTCTGTTGAAATATTACACAATGAGAGAAGTCATAAGCAGTTGCTAATGAGTTGATCCTATGCAACCTTAAGAGACTGATAAATGAATGTGTAATACTTTTCTAGTTGAAAAATACTTTTTTTATTTTTAATAAACCTATATGTGATGAAATACAATGAAGTAGCTAACCTGTAACAACAAAATTTATTTTTATTTGACAAAATATAAAATGTAACAAAGCAGATCAATGTAAATATAACAATTATAGGTCTAGAAATTTTGGTTCCACATGAGACTGCACAAATGATTTTTTTTCTTTTCCCTATCAGGAAATGCTCTCCAGAGCATGCCAAGTCAATTCTCAAATGTACAGTTTTTTTTTAATTTTTAATTGATATAGATATAATCCTTTTTCTTAAACACAATTTATCATGATTGGTGAATGTGCTGATGACATCCCTGTGAAACTTGGCAAGCTGCTTTTTACTGACACTAATAAAACACCGCAAAGATCCAAAGGTGAACTTACTGTTAAATTTACAATGGAAAAGTTTGGGTTAAGAGAAAACATGATAATGGTAGTGGTGAGAGTAAAAAATGAGACAAAGGTGAAAATACAAGTAGAAATGAAATTTACCAATGTCTGAGATTTCCTTGGGGTAGAGTGGAAAATAATCCTATACCAGAGACAGGTTATCAAATGCTCCAAGGGCCCAACAAATTAAATGACATTTAAAAATGAAACCTGATCATTTTTCTAACACACACTAATCATACTTTGAGAGATTTTTAAATAAGAGAAGGCAACAAAGCCAGATATTTTCTGAACAGTGAAAGTTTCTGATAAAGCTAAAGGGGCCAATTACTTAGTAGCAGAATTAATTTACTAAAAATATGAAATCTCATCCAGAAGCAGAAACATTTATAGATCATGTTTGAGAATAAAGAAAGGAAGCAAAGTAGAAAAGAACTTCTTTCAAATGATAGTATTATTAAACAGATTACTGATGTATAACAATGGATACTGTGTGCATGTCTACGAAGGAAAGTAAAATGTTTGCTCTACAATTAGACAAGTCAACTGATATTAGAAGTAAAGCCCAGTTATTGACATTTATTAGCAGCATTGATATTGATAAAATAATATACTTATTTTTTGTTTTTTGTCCCCCCCCCCCCCCCGCCTCCTACAAAGAGCTTTAAGAATCAGTAATAAATCAAGATATATTCACTAAGGCATTACATTATTTTTTAAGTCTGGGGATGAAGACCAATGAACAAAAGAAAATGCAGTAATGTTCAAACAACACAGTTTTAACCATCATAAAAGTGTTCAATGTGAAAGCAATCAGCAATGAGTTATAGACTGTACTACACGTATATAAAAATACTGACTACATGAAAAATTATCTTACTTAGTGGATATCTTTAACATTTACACAATAGCTAAATTCCAACATATAAGGCAAAATGTAAAATATTTTGTTTTCCACTGGCAAAATTAATGCTCTAGGAGTTAAGAATTTGTACTGCGCAAACAAAGGAAGACAAAACCATTGTATTTGTTGTAGCAACATGTAACAAATACAATGGACATGCCAAGAGAAAATGCAGTAATATTTTCAAAATCCGTGTCCAGTAAACTATGACTGGTTGAGAAACCCATGACTTGTATCAATATTAAGATCAAGTTAATCTCATGTGGGTTGGAATTTCTGACAAAGGATAAGGTTACAAAACAGCTGAGAAAGAAACAAAGGAAAAGGCTACAAAACAGCTGAGATAGAAACAAAAGCCTATTTGTCAGGAACTGTATCAAAAGCATCTGTTTGTCATTGCAAGTTGAAACATCATTAGATAAGTTACATACAATGGAATAGTTTATTTCTTTTGTTCAGTCCATAATTGTTTCTATGGTTTATTCCATTGTACAATTGATGTTTAATCTTCAATGTTACAGTAGATAACAAAGTTAGATGTAGGGTTCAAACAAGTTTTCTTGTAGAGACTCTGGTCATATTCTATAGTAAACTATGGCAAAGAACTGTTAATATTGGTGTTAAAATAATCACACTTTAGTAAACGAATAAACTGGAAGGGATATTGCAGATTTATATAATACTTTATTTGGAAAGCAGTTCTAGAAGTAAATTAAGTAGAGCTACCACAGACTAACATATATAACGTATTGGTAGTCACTGACAAAAAAAGGAGTAAAACACTGCTTTAGAAGATGAAAATTATATGAATATGTCTAAATATACAATATATTATTGTCTATGTAGATAACACCAACAGTCTGAAAATGGATTCAAGCTAAGAAAATCAGGAGAAAAATAATTCCTACCTTTTGTTTTAATTCCAATCCAATTTAGGTAACGAGTGAGTTTCTTTGAAATGTAAGTCTTGCCACGAGCAGGAAGACCTACCATAGCAATCACAGTCGGGCATTGGACAACGGTAGGACATGATGCTGAAATACAATGAATTAAACTTTGAAGTATTGCTTAATTAAATAGATCTAAACAGAAGAAAGAATATATTGAATACATAAATGTGCAAGAAAATAAATATTAATGAGAAAGTAAGAACTTCTGTGCTTATATTAAACAAAGGAAAGTCAAATCAACAGGATCCCAAGACACCTTTTGACTAAAAAACATTCAAGCATACAATTGTGCTTTTCGAATTACATCATTTAGGGCAAAAATTATCAGGGAAAGTGGGTTTAAGCCAACTTTTAAAGTGCAAGGACACATTTGCCACAGAATTAGTTCTCTTCAGCCTTTGCCAAATAAAGAGCCACAATTTTTACAGATATATTTTCTAGGTGACATTCAAAAAGAAGTACAATTTCTCAACAAAAACTGTCCAAGAGCAATTAGAACAAGATTAGAATTTTTTTTTAAAGCTGCAAGAAATGCTTCTTGAAAAGAATTCTTATATCAGAAGTTTTCGGTATGCTTTAGAATGTACTTCGAATCTGGATTTTCAACTTGTCATCAATGTCGATAAAAGTTCAGCCAAAGAACATGTCAATCGATTTAATGTACCCGAGTGTAATGAAGTGGCAATTATTGTGCATGAATAAGATCATGGCAAACAAGATACTGTTTTGAAGTGTCATGACAGTAGTATCAAATTCATAAATAAACTCATTGTTCATATGATGCTTTACAATATCCCTTGCTTTTTGTTAAAGGAGAAGATGGATACCACTTTAGTATACCACAAGTTGGTGGGGGTCACTTCCCAAAAAACTGTATCCTATTCATTTAACCACCTTCATCATTGACAAGATATTTTTAACCAGTATGTTGTTGATATGTATGCTAAAATAGTTGAAGATGTTATGCTACATTAAAAAAATAGCCTTAAAAAGACTACATTCAGAATCCTATATGCCTTTACAAGATGGCATTAACAAAGATATTGCTGGGACATTACTCGGACAACTTATATTCTCCCATCAAGTTTTACAAGAAGCCTATGCACAAGAGAATACAAGATGCCATGACTTATGTATGCAATTATGGCTACCCTGACCTTTTCATCACTTGCAATACAAAGTTGAACAAAATCCAAGCAGAGCATTTTCCAGGTACCTCCACATCAATGTCTGTCTTCCCTGTATATAGTGTTTATACACTGACAGGCATGACCTAATTCCAAGAGTTTTTCATCTCAAGGTTTCCAAATTGATGAACCTTACAACTAAGTCATACATATTGCAACCAGTATGTTGCCACATGTACACAATTGAATGGCAAAAAAAGAGGCCTGCCTCACAGACATATTTTAATCTGGCTTTTGAACAAAATGCACTCTAATGAGACTGCTTCTGTTATATTAGCAAAAAATTCCAAACACTACAAAAGACAAAGAACTTTATGAAATTGCCAAATCAAACAGGGTTCATAGTCCATGTGGTTACCTCAACCCCACTACACCTTGCATGAAAGACAACAAAATGTACAAAATGTTATCCTAAGAATTTCATTTCATTAAAGAAACCCAAACAGGTGAGGATGGATATCCATCATACAAAAGAAGAACACTACAAGATGGAGACTTTGCTCAAACCCTGTTGTACAGCCAAAAAGAGGCAGAGAGGCTGAAGGTTATCCTGATAAACAATTTGACAATATCCTGGGAAGAGTTTATACTGTGCATCCAACTAACAAGAATGCTTTTACTTAAGATTGCTTCTTCAGGAAATCTGTGGTCCCACATCCTTTCTCAATCTTCGAACTGTTGATGGTCACATTTGCACTTCTTATAGAGAAGCATCTTTTAGGATAGGATTGCTACAGGATGATGGTCATTGGATGACAGCTATGTCAAAGGTTTGTCTTGCACAACAAGAACCTTCAGAACACTGTTTGCTATTCTACTTAGAAACTGTGATTTAGGAGACTCAGTATCAATACAGCTAATGTACAGAGACGATCTTGCAGAAGATTGCAAATTACAAATACCAGATTCAGTTGCAATGTCCCAGCAGGAAAATAGAATACAGTGATGAAATCTACAACGCAGCATTAATTGCTATTGAAGACAAAGTTGTCTCCATAGGAGGGGATGAATTGCATGAGTATGGATTCCCTCATACCAATCATTCTAAAGTCGGTGGTTTAGCAACAGAACTATTAAAAGAAACTTCCTGCAACACTGAAAACATGTCAAGACACGCAAGTGAAAAATGAACCAAAATTTCTGCCTGAACAAAAGTAATTCTTCAATGCTACATTTGGAAATGTTTTTTTATCAAAGAGAAGAACTTTTTTTCTTGATGCAGGAACTGGCACAACATTTGTCACAAAGCCGTTGCTTGCCAAAGTGCAACAATAAAAAAAAAAACAGCTTTGGCTGCTGCTTCTTCAGATATTGCTACTACTTCTTGGAGGAAGAACCCATTCTACTTTCAAATTACCCTTGAATTTAGCCAACAATGATACATCAGTTTGTAATATTAACAAAACATCTGGGATAGGACAAGTACTAAAGAGATATCACCTCATTGTTTGGGATGACTATACAATGGCCAACAAAATGCTTCGGAAGCTCTGAATTGAAGCTTGTAAGATTTAAGAAATTCTGAAGCATTAATGAGTGGGGTTACACTGCTACCCAAAGACTTTCAACCGAGGGGTTACACTGTGCCACCAAAATACTTTCACCAGACTTTGCTTATAATTCCAAAGGACACTAAAGCAGATGAGCGAATAGCTTGCTTGAATTCATGAATTCATCTGATTTGTGGAGACATGTGACCTTGGATGAACCTGAGAATATGAGAGACACTCTTTTGGGTGATGATTTGTCTGAAGAATTTGCTTACAATTCATTGAAACTCAGTGAAGCGGGGTACCTCTTCATGAAAATAATTATTTAAATTCATCTCTAATTAGTACATCAGTTTCATCAGTTGATGAACTAATAGCAAGAGTATTCCAAAATGTTCAGGACCATTAACAAATATCACTGTCGATGGATTGCATTTCAGGAGATTCACAAACTTATAAATCAATAGATTCAGTTCCAGACCCCACAGAGGCTGTCAACTATTCCATTGAATTCTTAAATTTTTGGAAATCTCCTGGGCTTTCACCACACTGACTTCTGTTAAAAGTAGGAGCTACTACGGAATCTTGATCCGCCTCGTCTATGTAATGGCACTAGACAGTTGGTTAAAAAGTTAATGCTTCATTATTCAGGCTACTATTTTTACAATACCCAAGATTGTAAAACACTACACTCGCAACTACAATATCACAAATTGAACTCCTGCTACAGATATTAAACTATGTCCGTATTTCATTCAGTCATTCTACTACAACTTCTACATAGTTGAGAATTTTGTTCCAACAGTACAATATCTAAAATAAATATCTTTTTCAAAACCGACCAACCATTTAAGAATTGTAAGATTGAGGGAAAAAAGCAATTTTTTCTTGAAATAGTAATTTTAAAGTAAATTAGTCTACTAAGTACCTACACTTCTGAAGAAATATTTGAAAATAAAAATGAATAGATGTAACAATTTTTTTTAAAAATCTCAATAAAAGTTTAGATTATAAAAACCAGCTGAATTTTATTGGACTAGAATCTGTATTAAACTGTCACAACAGGTGTACAAGAGGTCTGCAAATATTATTATACCTGTTAAATGTTTAAAATATCAGACTTGAGCAAAGAATTGTTTCTGAAAAAAAAAAACTTATTTGTTCTACATGACTTTCCACTTCTAATTATCCTAACAACTTTCCCTAATTAACCACACAAATCATTATAAATTATCACTTCTCTGGAAATCTTCAAGATTAAATTCTGTGTATCAATGCCATGTTAACTTGGGTACTGCTATGCTATAATCTATTTTATCAAATTAATCCAACTCTTCAAAATACAAAATGTTCATGATTATGCAATTCAAGTTTATCTGCATAGAGAAGGTCTTATGAATGTCTAGTCATGAAGTTCATTAGAAGAGTTTCCAGGACAAAGATGATGAAAATGAAGAACAGAGCCTTACTCATACCTATATTATCCAGTTCCAATAATACATAACATGAATTACTCTTACAAGTTACTTATTTATACCTAATTGGAATTATTTTTCAACAATTTTCAGAACTTTGAATAATTTACATGCTGTGACTGAATAAACAAAAGAAAGCAAGAAAAGTCACTTGCTAGTTGCTAAGTAATTTGCTTACAGATATCTCAACAAGAATATAGAACCTGTGATTTCAATGATACAGAACAAATTCAAACTACATCCTATATCACACCATCTTTCTAGAGACTAAAAACTTCTTCCTCTTCTTACCTCAAATTTATTTAACACTATGTTATGTTAAAAAGCACATTAAATGATATGTAGATTTATCAAATAATTTGTTATCCTGATATTTCCTTCAAGTAATAGTTATGAATCAAAGCCAAAACTACACATACAATAACAATACTTTTCCACAAACAAAGATCTAATATCTGAGAAATATATTGCCAACTGACAGTAACCATAGCAATGAGTTAAAAGTTATACAAAAATGTTAACGTTTACAACAGTGTATAGAGGAGAAACAGGTTTTGCATTGAAACAAACAGCAACAAAATACTTTGCGCATATGCAATAAAATATAAATAGAGTTAATATAGTATTCTTTGTATCATTCACATGATGTCATTTTTTCTTCTTTTTTTTCATCTAGTAGAATAGTTCCCTTTTTTTTTCTTTTGGGGTAGAAGTAATTATTGTTCAATGTAAGGTAGAAGGTGACGGTTTCAATCCAGTTAAAATTTAGTATTCTATTCATGAAAAGGATATTTTTTCTCCCATCATCCGTGTTAACATTCAATGTAAAGCATAGGGTGAAGGTTCAAATCTAGCTAATGTTAAGTATTCTATATTGTTTCTTTTTTCTATCAGCTGTGGATGAACATTTTGAATATTTATATCTCATCAGTACAGCTTATGAACAATTATATTTATATTATTACTGAATTGAAGTCAAAGTTAAGTTTTTCGAAGTTATGTATAAATGATAGGTGTACAGGAAAAATGAAATATAATAGAAGAGCGAACAGAGATACCATCCACCAAGCTGGACATGTTCAGTAACATTTAAATGTTTTTCACCAGGTAAGTTCATTCAAACTGATATGGTTTTGCTTGGTAAGGATGAAACCAACATCTGTTGTGCAGTAGAATTATTCTATCACATAGTCAGAAATGATGAAGAACATCTTCGTACTTTTAATTCCTGATTCAGAATGGGATCTAACTTTTTCCTATCATTAATATAATATTTTTTGTATCATTCACATGACATGTTTTCTTTCTTCTACGGTTTCCCATCCAGTGAAAGGGTGAACATTCAAATCTGGCTTAAGTATTCTGTACAGTTGTTTCCCCCACCACCACCACCAAACAGGGTTTGTTAGAAGAACAAGAAAAAGTTGAAACTCTACTTTTGTTTTAATTATCTATTTTATTATTTTTCTATGACCATATTTATACTATAACATGTCTAGCTCATAAATCTACAAAAAGAACATGAAGTTACTTGTTTATATGAGTGCTATTCTATATAGAATGGAAAAGATGATAACTAGCATAGAGAAAGAAAAACATGGCGGGCACTAATGTCAATTAAAAAGCAACATCAATAATTGTTTCTAACATATTGTTTCAAAGCAACATAATTATACCCCTCACACCTTACTTGAATATTAAAAATAGAAATTCTATTCATTTTTCTTTAATCCCTCTAAGCAGATTATCAATTTGAAGCCAAACCATAATATGCGTGGCATTTACAAAATAATCTTTTCGGAATATTTCACATCAAGACTAACAACTCTTAGTTTGTTGACATATAATAGAAAATGCAGTAACCTACCCAATTATTACTACACTTTGTTTGGTTGTATGTGTTGAACACCTCAATCATATATCAGAAAAAGTAGAATGGATATTACTTACTTAACATTGCTGGTACCCTATTTGAAGTAACTCCAATAAGTTCTTTAAATGCTTATCTTTTATAAATAACCTCCCAAGTGTAACGTTCAGCTTTTGTTGCATAGATAATTATAAATAAATTCAAACTCTAAACTGATAAACTTTAGAGAATGTGAAAAGATAACGCTCACTTTTTAAGACACCATAAAACTATTAGCCATAAATGATGATAACTTAAAAGAAGCAATTGTATTTGATAATCTGCTCACATTGATTATTGATTCAATTCCACAAAGTTAAAATTGAAATCAGAAATATTGTAAATTAACAATGTGATTCATAATCATATCATTTTGTGTAAAGCAAAAGACTAGAGAAAAACATATTTCAGTGGTAATGACTAAAATAACTGATGAGGGTTTAACAAGAAGGGAAGCTACACAATTGGAATTTTGAAAAGTAGATTTAGGATTTTGTAATTAAAAAATAATAATAATTAACTCTCTAAAATGCTGGCAATAGACCAGATGCATCAAGTCTAGCTGCTATCTGAACAACCATACTTTATCTGTAACTTATCAGTGATGAATAGTAGATCTGCAGTATGGGGAATATTGTATTGTCAAGGAATGCAAGTTGTTGAACTGATACCTACTTCTGCTAATAAATGCTGTTTGTGTACCAAGAGTTATATTAAAAACCATGCACAGACATTGGCATAGCGACTCATCATACTTAACTACACAACAGTACAAGCATTAAGGTATTAGGTCATATTCATAACTTGGCTCTTAATACATTAACCCTTTCGTGACCATATTTCTAATGTAATGCACTGCCTATGATTTTCAATTCATTTCGAAAATAATCAAGAATTCGGAGGGATTTAGAAAAAATAACTAACTTTCTCATTAATAAGTTGGTGTTTGGAATATAATTTAACAAAAAGTTCTTACATAAAATTATAATGGAAAGTTTAAAATTAAATATGAACACTTTACAATAAAGTTTTTTTATCATAGAACCAGGGGCGGTTTCAGGCAGGTTGGTATCAAAAGGGTTAAAACAGCTTTAAAAAATGTTTTTAACAAATTTTGTGTCCCTACTTTTAAAACCAAAACAACTTTATTTGATCCTGCCTATCTCCACAAGGCTAATTTTATTCAACTGATTTTCACTGATCATTTTAAAAAAATGGAATCTATCAAATCAGCAATTCTAGTTTCAAATTTTCCATGCCTGAATACATTTCTACTGTAATCACAACTAGTCTGAAACATATCGGCTCAGGGTTATATTACAAGAAAATGTTATTTCTTTTAAATGAATATCAAATCTTTGACTTTGACAAGCATAAAGTAAATATGCAGGTATGACTATTATAAAGTTCTCATTTTTTTTCTCTCTCAGATGAACTGAAACACATTAAATATCACATGTGTAAGTCACTATATATTATCACTAGTTCTAGAACTAATTTGTTCTTCAAAGGATTTATATTGTTGATGCTTGTAACATTTGCCAATAGTTTGAATGTGTCTTAACACTAAGCCACTGCTAATATCTGGAATCATTTTTCAATATCAATCTATGCTCAATGGCTGTGAGATTAACATGCTAGACTGATGACCACATAGTCATCAGTTCAAATATTGGTACATCTATTTTGTTGTGCCTTGAGCAAGAGACATGACTATTTGCTCCAGTCAGTTTACCTAAGATTTTCTTGTAATATAACCCTAAACAGATATGTTCAACTCCTACTTTACAGATAAGAGGTTAGTAACAGCAAGTGTATCCAGCCATAAAAAACAAGTGCTCCAACACATAAAAAATATCATACCCATGTAAGAGTGGGAAATAGATTAAAAAAAACTTAAAATATATATATTCATCGCTTTTTACGTCTGTTTTTCCATGCTAGCATGGGTTGGACAGAGATTTCTTGAGGCAGCATTTTACGGTCGGATGCTCTTCCTGTCACCAACCATACTGATTAAGTATGGGAATGATTAAATTTCCCAAGCATTAAATATGCTTTCAGTCACACAAATGCAGTGATTTGGCAGATTCGTTAGCACGTTGGATAGACTGCCTTGCAGTAATCATTCCGGCTCACTGCGCTCTGAGTTCAAATCCCTGCAAAGCCAACTTTGCCTTTCAACCTTTTGGAGTAGATAAATAAAGTACCAGTCTAGGGCAGTGGACTGGCGGAATCATTAGAGTGTTGGATGAGACGCCACGTAGTATTTATACTCGCTCTTTGCGTTCTGAGTTCAAATCCTGCCGTGGCCTACCTGGGTGGTTGACTTAAACCGACACCTGGTTTAACACCACCACCTGGCAACCAGAGTCCACTCAGTTTCAAGCATTCGGGCCTGGTCTCCAGTCTGAGGATACCTTCCTCCCTCCTACCCTCCCACCACTCTCAGAGGCCATGATGGGCACTGCCTTCCCTCCAGACTAAGCAGTAAAAAAAAAACTGATAACCTATGAGAGACGGGATAAGATACCGATGTCATCTGCTTGCAGTGCTGAGTTCAGTCCCTTCCATGGGAAAATTTACCACTGAGGAATGTTCAATAAGGTTGAAACTTAACAGACAATGTTAGCTTTTTTTTTTTCATATTCCAAGGATTCAATATACTTTCATGCCATGCATTTATTTAACTGTAAATATGTGATAGGCTTGACCACGGAGGAGTTATGTGCCTTGGCTATTGCTATAGACAGAAGGCACCACTAGTCGCTGGACATGAACTGCCAACCACTTGATTCGTTGTCAGGAGAGCCATCCATACTATTAGGACAGTAGGGGGGGGAAGTAAAGGGAACAAATGAACATAGAAACCAATTAAAAACCAGTGATGGTGTTGATGATGGTAATGATGCTGCTGTTGCTGATGATGATGATGATGATGATGATGATGATGATGATGATGATGATGATAGTAATGCTGATTAAGCAGCTGCTGCTGCTGCCCCTGTTGCTGGGGATGTTGATGATGATCGTGATGACGAGTTCTATAAATTTTTATTTACATGCTTCCGTAAAACTAAACATGGACAGACACACTCACTCACTCATACACACACATACACACACACTCACACACACACACACACTCATACACACATACACACATATACACACTCACACATATACACACATATACAGACACATATAAACATACACACACACACACACGTATACACACACATATCACACATATACACACACATACACACATGTAAACACACACACACACACGTATATACACAGATACATACACACACACGTACACACATATATACACACATACATACACACACGCAGTTCTACAAATCTCTACATTAATGACAACAGACTTTTACCTAATTAACGTTTCCTTTAATTGCTAGCGACTACACAATTGATTTCCTTGAATGACATCACTTCCTGCTTGTGGAGAGAACCACATGTATGTTGTCAGTTGTTGTTTGTATATGTCTGTCTGTCTTTCTGTCTGTCTTTTATATATTGTGTTCTGGTTGGTTTCTTTTTTCTTTTTTTTAAATATTTTTATTTTTTATTTTTTTGTTTCAATCCTTCTAATTAATATTTGCACGGAGTCTTTCGTTAATATATTAGTAATAATAATTCTTTCTAATATTGGCACAAGGCCAGAAATTTAGGGGAGGGGTAAGTCGATTAAATCGACCCAGTACTCGACTGGTACTTTGTTTATCGACCCCAGATGGATGAAAGGCAAAGTTAGCCTCGGCGGGGTTTGAACTCAGAGCGTAATGAGCCGGAACGAATACTGCAACGCATTCTATCCGACACGCTAACGATTCAGCCAATCCACCACCTCTAAGTAATAATAATAATGTTCATCAGACACGGAAATAATGAGAACACGCTCATTTTGGGGAAGAAAAAAAAAAAAAATTGCCCAATGGTTCCCTCATTTACAACGGGGGAAACATTTTTGAAAATATGATGCCTCACACTCCGCTGATGATGTATCAAGGGATGATCCACCAAGTGTTGTGGCCACAACCAGGTTACTCACATATAGAAAGGTGACAGGTGTTAACGAGATCCCCAACAGAAGTTTGGGGAAAATGGAGGAGACAAACTCATTAAATGTCTACACCAGCTGATGGTGGAATCATGGGGTGGGATGGTGATGTTCCACAGGACTGGAAGGATGCTCAATTCAATGAGGTATTCAGCCAGTCAACTGAAGGAGTATAAATACAGACATGACCTGGTGCTGCTAATCTGTTTAACCCTTTCGTTACGATATTTCTAATAAAATACACTGCCTACGGCTTTCAGTTAATTTTTGAAAATAATCAAGAATTTGGAGGGATTTAGTAAAATAACTTTCAAGTTATTAAGTTGGTGTTTGGAACATAACTTAACAGAAAGTTCTTACATAAAATTATAATAGAAGGTATAACCCTTTTGATACCAACCCGCCTAAAACCGCCCCTGGTTCTATGATAAAAAACCATTTGTTTTAAAGTGTTCATATTTAAATTTAAGCCTTCCATTATAATTTTATGTCAGAACTTTTTGTTAAGTTATGTTCCAAACACCAACTTAATAACGAGAAAGTTATTTATTTTATTAAATCCTTCCAAATTCTTGATTATTTTCAAAATTAATTGAAAACCATAGGCAGTGTATTTCATTAGAAATATGGTA
>JAOPJM010001604.1:15878468-15896532 GCA_027124095.1 Muusoctopus leioderma
TGTGTGTGTTTTTGTGTTTTTTCTTTTCTTTTACAAAGAGTACATTATAGCAGAACTTCAAATAAATATGAGTGAGAAGAGATTGTGTGTCTAGCTATTACTGAAATCCACTGGTGCATGCTATGTACTTAGCCTCTCTCTACTTTGACTCAAGAAGTTAGTGAAAAGAGAAATTTAAGTACTAATAGTTGAAAGCAATAAATAACTAAACTAGCAGCTACAGTTTTGAAACAAAAGCTATATCAACTGCTACTAGTGGGTTTGGCAGACATAGAATATATATATATTTTTTTTTTTCTTAGTATAAAAATTGTTAATAATTTTCTTCCATGTGTATTTGACACACTAGATTATCTTTCAAGGAGAAATTTTTCTTATATCAGCTTTTTCTTGCATTCCATTATTCAACAGAAAGTTTCTAGCTAGTCCAACCCCCACCTGTTATATATCTCAAACCTGATTCTTGAAGAAAACCATTGAAAAGGATTAAGTGTGTTAATGTCTTAGAGTCGAAATAATCCAAACATTCTTTGGACAATTTCAGTGGTTATTGTTGTTGTTTGAGTAGACTCTGATTGAGTTGACTTATGAGGAAAGGCACCTCATCTTTCTTGGGGTATCTAGACTTACATTATCTAATGTGTCTTTTTCTTTTTAAGATGATGGGGGTGTGATTTGAGAGAAATTTTGTTTCTATTTCTAGCAGCTTGAGTGACCATGTAGAGCCTCCCTAGGTTACATTTGGTTTCATGTAAGAAAGAAAATTTTGGGGAAATTAAAGGGACTTAACTAGGATTTAATTTTTTTAAAAACTCCCCTTAACATTTCCTGTTACAATTATTACTTCCTTTCCTTCACCCTAAACTCTTATTAGAGTCATAGGGGTGCTGTCGTGACCATAGGGATGCTGTCGTGACCATAGGGATGCTGTCGTGACCATAGGGGTGCTGTCGTGACTATAGGGGTGCTGTCGTGACTATAGGGGTGCTGCCTGGGGCATTTTTAAACTTGAAGAAGCTCATCCCTCTCCAGATCTAACCAGAGCTGATTTCTCACAGAAAGAGTGAGAGAGAGATAGAGACAGTAAGAGAGAGAAATAGAAACAGAAAGAGAGAGAGTGGGGAGAAATTGACCCCAGTACTGGACTGGTACTTTATTTAATCGACCCCAAAAGGATGAAAAGCAAAGTTGACCTCGGCGGGATTTGAACTCAAGAGTACAGAGAGAGAGATTTGAATTCAGAGCGCAAAGCATTCTATCTGATGCTCTATTGATTCTGCCAATTTACCACTTTATTACACTCATTAGATATCAATTAATATGGGGGGGGGGGGGCAATTATTAGGTACCTCGGATATTTGATCTCTTCCTACCAAACATCCAGTGAAAGGACCAAGTATTTGTTGTAGTGTGTCAAAGACACCACAATCAAATATTCAGAGTGGTGCTGAGCTGACTTAAAGACTATTTCAACAGGATTTGAACCCACTGTTGCTTCTCTAATGCTAGTATTCTTTACTGGTTTTATTTTTATTTTTATGTTAACTCAGGGTTTTAAAGTGTGAAGTGGATAAGAGATAAATCTCTTCTGGGTGAGGACATTAGTCAATCATAGGTAACTCGCCGTAAAAATCTTGGTACCTTGTTGTTGTTGTTGTTGTTGTATAACCCCAGGTCATCCCAGAATGAGCAGGCCTATAAAATCAAAGGTGTTTCAGCCATGACCATCTCATCTTGTAGTTAGACAAAATGTATCTTGGACCACACTATCTAATGCGTTGTTTTACTTTACTTTTAAGCTGTTTGGGTGTAATTTGAAGATTTGGCTGCTATTTCTAGCAGGTCGAGAGACCATGTAGCTGCTCAAAGGTACCAAGCTTGGTACCTGTTTCACATATTTAGGTGAACTGACACATGTAGAATAGAGCGTCTTTTGGGGTATTTGAACTCATGAAGCATGAGTTTACAATTGAATATGCTATCCACTCGGCCACTTTGAAGTTACAACAGTTAATGTACTTCTGCGTTAGTAATAAAATGTACAAAATGTTTCTCTCTTTTTGCTTTTCTGTAACGAATACGTTTTATATTTTAATGAAGAAACTTATCTGAGGTAATTTAAAACTGTGGATTTGTAATTTACATGGAGTAGTTACAGTCGGTTAGTTCAGACTGTTTTCTGTAAACCAGTATGCTCAGACTGAGATGGGGGGTGCCAAAGAAGTGGGATTAACATCAGCCAATGTAGAAACTAAGGATTATAGCAAGCTAGTCAAAATAATTGCTTCATAGTTACTCTTTTACTTGCAGATGTCAACAAAGTACATTTCACCCTGTAGCTTGATACTTGTTTTTTTTTCACATGGGGTTATAACACCTCAAATCATTCCACACCATTGTACCAATCTCAGACTTCTGGATTATGTAGCGTAGAGTTAGTATAATCGTAATGTTTATTTTTTTTTTTTTTTTTTTTTTTCCCTCCGAGGGAATTGTATGTATGTGTGTGTTTCTTTTGTGTTTTGGGGATGGGATTGAATTGTTGTAATTTTCTTGAGTTGGATCAAATGTTTTAATGTGTAAAGAAGTAAAGAAGAGGAATGCAGATAACTGAATTGAACCCAGGATATTACTAGTACTTATCAGAGGGGGATGAAAGGCAAAGTTGAATCTAGCATGTTTTGAACTTGGAACTGAAAAGAGCGAAACTAACTATTGATATGCATTTAGTCTCTACTACTTCTGCCAACTCTCTGCTTTATGAACAAACAAGGGAGTGTCTATGTGGCCACTGGAAATGTTGCAGCTAGAAATAGCAGCCAAGTCTCCTTCAACCCACAGCCTACTGTCTTAAAAAAGGGAAGGACATATTAGTTAATGCAGCTCTAGGTACACTATATGTGAAAAGGAAAAGAAAAAAACAAATGGGATGGTTAAGGTTTAAATACCTTTGATCATACGTGTTTCATTAGGGTTGACCTGGGGCTACACAACAACAACACTTTTCTTTATGAATGGTAATTATGATTTAACATTGGTACAAAGCCAGAAATTTCTAGGGGAGGAGCTTGACTTTGAAGATATGAAAGTTAGAGTTGAACCTGGTGGGATTTAAATTTTTTTATTTTAATGGATAGGAAAGGACAGTGGCCATGGCTCCCTTTCAGGACCTCAGTGACTGATGGGTGGAAGGAAGGAAGGAAGGAAGGAACGAACGAAGTTATCCTCAAACCAGAGACTTGGCCCAAATGCTTGCAACAAAATGAACTCGGCCATTAAGAAAGGAAACAAAATTACTTCGTGCATCACACAACATGCTAAGTTTTGCCACCACCCAAATTGCACCATGCCTCTCTCAGATTAAAAGTTCCCCCTCCAACAACTCCATTGCAGTGTGCACTGATGGGGGCTCTTTCTGACTCACATTCTATCAACTCTGATGCCTCCTAAGGTTCAGTTAGGTTTCCTATTCTGATTCTGAGCCCTTAACTTCCAATGGAGTTGTAGAGGTGCAGTCATAACAATGAGCATTTCTTGGGTGTTAATTTAAACCTGGCAGTGCTCGTTCCCTCTTCAGGCCTGACCACAGTCGATTTCTTCCTGAGAGAGGGGGGGGGGAGAAGAATAGACCCCAGTACTGGACTGGTACTTTATTTATTGACACCAAAGAGATGAAAGGCAAAGTTGACCTCGGTGGGATTTGAACTCAGAGTGCAGAGAGCCGGAACGAATACTGTGAAGCATTCTAACCGACGCTCTAAAGACTCTGCTAATTCGCCGCCTTAAAGTTTCCTACACTCTTCCGTATAGTAATCCCTTGCTTGCTGTGGCTTGGCAGAATCATTAGAACATCGGACAAAATGCTTAGCAATATTTAGTTATGGGACTTTACATTCTGAGCTCAAATCCCGCTGAGGTCAACTTCGTCTTCTATCACTTCAGGGTCGATAAAATAAAGTACCTGTCAAATAATTAGGTTTGATTTATATTCCTATAATGCGTCCTAGATATGAATGGAATTATAATAGAAAACACAGACGCATACACATCCTTGACCCCCCCCCCCCCCATAGAGGCAAATGGCTGATACGGAGGGGGGATGCATTTGTTGGGGTGGGGGTGGAGGGGGAAAGGGTCATAGTAAACGGAATCAGCCGTATGTAATACTGCTATTTATTCTATCGAATTTGGAAGGAGGAAAGGCATTGTTAGCTCTAGTCGGATTCAAAGTCAGAGCCGTGGGGTGGGGAATGAAAGTAAATACTAGTTTTTTTAGTTTTTACTGCTTCATCTGGAGGGAAGGCAGTGCCCATCACCCTTTTTCAGGGCCTCCGAGAATAGTGGGAGGGAGCAAGGAAGGTATCTTCAGACCGGAGACCTGGCCCGAATGCTTGCAACAGAGTGGACTCTGCTAAAGGCACCCAAGGACCAGTTTGGTGGTGTTAAACCGGGTGACGGATTAGGTCTACCACCCAAGTAAGCCACGACAGGATTTGAATTCGGCGCAAAGAGCCGGAATAGGTACCACGTGGCATCTCGTCTGACCCTCTAACGATTCTGCCAATCCACTGCCCTAGACTGGTACTTTATTTTATCTACCACGAAAGGATCGAGGGAAAAGTTGACCTCGGCGGGATCTGAACTCAGAGCATAGTGAACTGGAACGAATACTGCAAGGCATTTCTATCCAACGCACTAACAACTCTGCCAATTCACTGCGCCTATAGTCATATACATCACAATAGTGTCAAAATCTGTTTAATTTTTCATCACAACACAAAAACACCCTACTTTATGATATATTTTTTTTCTGGTAAATAAGTAGTTGACTAAAAGTTTGTGAAGTTTTTAGTCATATACATCAATATAGTGTTGAAATCTGTCAACTTTCTTGTTCCTAGTTCTAGAACAGTTACTTTTAAAAACATTTCAAGTACTTTAGAGCAGCCATTTTTTCAAAAGTTCAATCTTTTGAAAAGTGGAGACTGAATTTCAACATTATTGATGTATACCAGAAAAGATTCATCTTTTATTATCAGATTTCTTTTGTTGCTCATAAAATTTTGATTTACAAATAACATTGAATTATAAAAAGAGACACAATCTTAGAGCCAATCATAGAATTTTACCAACATCACTGAAGACATTTCACAAACCCTGCCATACTAAACCATAGTAGTAATTTATATGTTACAGTAAATAGAATTAACGGAAAGAAAAATGTTGTCTGAAGCTACATACATAATATGGTCCTATTACATGCTAGCTATTTCTTTTTTATAATTCAAATAGAGCATATCAATAGTTGGTCATGTATGAATTGGGAATTTTTTTTGACAGAGCGGTTGGCTGGAATATAGACCAGACAGACTAGAGAGAACTAAAAGAGGGAAAACACATTAATATATGTGTGTATAGGTATCTATGTATGTATGTGGGTGCGAGGAGGAATAAAATACATGGGGTTTTTCTTCAAATATTTCTACACGTCTGCGAGGGGGGGGGGGACAAGCCGTTGTCTCTTCTACAGCACTAAAAAAATAAAGTATTATGAATATAAAATCCCAGAAAACAACCAATTATTTACATGCCACGCTCGACACTAGAGCTGTGTACACGTGCTAAAATGAATAAAGAAGATTTAACTTGTTACATTAGTGGTACTTGTTTCATCTCTCGTGGAGGGTTGAAAGACAGATGATAATCTTTCTTGATATGCATGTTTTTTTTCTTAAGGACATTAACGATGTTTGTGGTGCAAAAATGACATATTTTTCATTTCTTTAACTAAAAGAAAGAAAAAATATTTACATAATTTATGCGTGTTGTGAGTGCACACGTGCGACAATTATTTCGAATCAGTAAAATGTCTGTGATATCCAGGTCACGAAGGAAGAGGAGGTGGATTTGTCTAGTCGATAACAAAACAAAAATTCAACTTGAAGCAAAATTTCCATTCGGTGCCTATTGTGTGCACAGATATTCCTAAAAGAAACACCTTCAAGGCAATCGATAGTAGCAGTAATTGAATATGACAACATCGATCATAAATCCAGATCGAATTGTACATGATGGTTACAGATGTTTATACACAATGGTAACGAAGAAACCATGTAAACATAGAAGCATCTGCATAAGTACTATGTATTTATGATCAGTTGCTGAACTAGATTTAAAACTGACGAACAAACACTGACGAAAACATTTGTTCACACGAAAAGCAAGACGTGGTTAAAAATAAATAAGGAATGAAAGTTTTAAATATTTACCTGTTCCCCACCGACAAGCATCATATTCTAAACCCATCATGAATCTGTTAAGTTCTCACAGCGAGTAAAGCAGGTGGAAGGAGACAGGGTGAGTTTGGGTGGACGTAAGGAAGGCAAATGGGACAACGAAAAGATAGATACTATACAAAAGTATGAAGACGGACATGTATCTCAGCTTGATTGTTAATAAATTGCCGTAATTGAACTTGACAATAACAGAGGTCGAAGAGGGAGAGAGGGAGACCCAAGCAACTTCAGCGACTGTTTACATACAATAACAGTTGTGAGAGAGAGAGCACAGATATGGAATGAAAAGCTGAGTAGTTGTTGCTACTACAGCTGGGAGTTGACGATAAAGAGGGCGGGGTAAAAAGATAGAGAGAGGGACGGTGGAATACGGCAGGGGGAGAGAAAGTAAGAGAAAGACAGAGAAAGAAAAAAAGGAAAAAACTGAAGACTGAGATGTGTTGATCTAATGTGTCAGCAACAGATAGTCTGCAATAAGTAATTGTAACAATGATGTGGAGTACAAGACAGGAAGGCGAAATAATGCATTAAGCCAAGTCTTAACACCTTTGTATTTATCCCGAACTTGTTTGGGTAGCATGGTTTTCGCATTTACCGTACACATACACACTACTCAATACGTACATATAACTTTTTTCAGTGATTTATACAATAAACTTCAATTTTCTGATAAAACTATCGCTACAAAGAAATACTTTGAAATAACTGAAAATATCTTCTGCTATATTCCTTCCAGACTGTTAATCGCTCCTGTATATGAAGAAATATATAATAAATGTATAAATCAGATTTATTCTTAAACATATGCAATAAATCTAAACCAGAAAGGTTGTATGATACTTTTTGCTAAGAAAAGGGGGCCAGAATAGTTAGAATCAAAGCAAAACAACACGAAGGTATGTGTAATAACAGTTATTGTAGAAAACAAGTGGAATGTAATGCACGCATGATTAACAATATACAAATGTAGTTTCTAATAATGGGCGAATGAAATATCACGAGGTGATATATCAAGATATTTCCACACCAACAACAAAGGAGGAGATATCAGTTTTATTAAGAAGAAAAATAATATTAATTTGTAACAAACGTCATTTGAAATTTATTTATTTATTGCAATTTTAATTTTATAAATATTTTGGTACCGTTTTCAAGTAAGCTTTCAATGACCACTCGTTGAATATAATAATAATAAAGAAAAAGAAAGAAGAAAGAAGAAGAAAGAAAAAGAAAGAAGAAAGAAGAAGAAAGAAAAAGAAAAGAAGAAGAAGAAAGAAAAAGAAAAGAAGAAAAAGAAAAGAAGAAGAAAGAAAAAGAAAAGAAGAAGAAAGAAAAAGAAAAGAAGAAGAAAGAAAAAGAAAAGAAGAAGAAAAGTATAAGCAGGGCAAAGAAAATACACTAAAACAGCGAGGACTATTTAGAAAAGTCCGAAACCCGAACGAAAAGATTGTTTAACTTTATTACATGACGATATGAACAAGCCAGGTAATATAGAATTTACTTTTTATGTATTTATTTTAAAATGCAAGATTTCAGCTTTTAAAAACTTCCTGAAATATTTGCATTTCTGATTAATGCATTGTGGTTTGAATAGTATTTTTGATTTTTTAAATTAAAGTGAAAACATTAAGGCATGTGATCTGATCATGTTTTGTTTTTGTGACATATCGCATTGGCTAACTCATTCCCGGTAAAAAAAATAGTTAAATTTCGTGTCATAGGTGTCGAGTGGAATAACCTATTCATATAGAGTTCTAACTGTCAAAGTAACTATCACACTAATTTTCAATGTTTTCCTTTCAAAGAATATAAAATAATGCATCACTTGAAAGCTCTATGAAGTCGGATTTAAATATGATTTTATTTGGTTTCTAGTTATATCAAATTATCCAGCAATATTCCTTATTTTAGTTGTTGTTTTTAGCCCCAGGTCAGTCTTGATCACGCAGAGCTATGATCAAAGGCGTTCCAGCCATGACCATCCCATCTTATTTATCTAGGACTACAGTATTCAATGTGTCCTTGGCTGGTATTTCTAGCAGGTCGTGCGACCACGTAGAGGCTCCCTTTATAGGCTTGTTATTTTAGCTTATTAAAATCAATCGTCAATAATTTAAGATATTAAAAACGTCTGATTAGTTATTTAGTTATTTAGAACTATTTGAGTTGTGGAGGACCCGCTTAATTAGTTAATGAATATACTTGTTCATAATCATTACATGAGAATTTTTGACTTGGCTCGCTTAACGACTTATTCGACCTTGAGTTAAAATGGGAAGGCTACGCAAGGTTAAGGTTATTCTAAAATCGAAATGCCACGCGGAGAGGCGGGACCAAGCGTGTTAGCTAGCAGAAATAATATTGTGAAATGTAACTAGGTTAATATCGTCATCCTTTGCCTGAATAAAATTAGAAGTAGCATATTCTGATTTCTAAACTGAAAGATTTTCCAATTTTTTCTTAAACTTCTAATAGAATTATAAAATAAATTCACATTTTTAAAACAAATTAGTAAGAATAAAAGTAATTTTCACAAATATTTTTAATAGCCTACAGGTTCGTAGGTAGGATAACAAGTTTCTTTAACAATGGTTTAATTACATTAATTTCAAAATATGTTGCTACAATAGCATTTCAGAACGAAATCTAGGTAGGACTATTTCGAAATGTTTTTATCTGCTTGTATAGATTAACAGTAGTATTATCACTTCTTTTACAGTGTTAAAAGATAGAAATGGATTTCAAAATAGGCCTAAGTCCGAATGAGCATGGTTTTCTATATTGGGATATAAAATTATGTGCATCCTCGTTAGATCATTTATATATTCATTTGACCTTAAAAAACAAAAAGGTCACATGTTAAATGGTTAAAATTCAGCAAGTAGAACATTTTCTGAGCTATTCTCGAAGGTCTCTACGAGGAAGGCAAATAAATGGTTCGATTAACAAAATAGAATTAATATATTTCACAGCCCTTAACTACTTAGAGTGTGTGTGCGGGTGCGCACGCGCTTGTCTACAGATTTTGTACTGTCTGGATTTCTAGTACTTACGTTTTTTTTTTATTAAAATCAAACTGCTGTAAACTCAACCGTTAACATACATACTAAAATTAAATTTAAAACGGTCAACAACAGTGTAAAGAGAATTTACATTGACACCTGTTCACGGCACACCAGTTTTCGAGAGAGAGGTATAATCGATTAAATCAACCTAGGTATATCACTAGTGTATATTTCATCAACAGACGGGGATTTGAAATCAGAACAATCAATTCCCGAGTAACGTACCTCTTCAGCATTCCCTTATTCACTACTGCAGAAGTCTCTAGCGAATTGAGTCCAGTAGATTCGTTTCGCTTCATTTACGTCTTTAATACAGTTAAGAAAAACAAATATCACTCGCCTAAAATTTGTATCTAAGTGAAAACAACGCTTTCTCCACAAGTGTGAAACGTGTCACTTCTGAACAAAAAAATGGAGTTACTGGTTTTACTTTTAATAGACAAAGCTGTGAATTTCCATAAAACCATCCAGTAAATAGTATAAAAACTGGAATCCAAGGAAACTGGTGGTGGTCTGCATTGGCAAAAGTTAATCCATAAAGGTTTGTAGAAAAAAAACAAATAAATTGCAGTGAGATGATTTGCCACAAGGAGTGAAAAAACTAACGTTTCAGACACTTGTCCTTCCTCAGAGAGAAGGAATATAGAAACTAATACCTAGACCTATAATGAAATCCCTTTTTATCTATTAACACTGTAAAGAAATGATAATGTTACTGTTATCTATGCTTCCAGTAAATACCCAAGCTACTCCTCTAAATTTTAACACAAGCTAAACTGAGCTAAAAAAAGAGTTGTCAGAAGCGGGGAGCCCCACACACACGAGCAAAATTTTGCCCACATTCAAATTTGAAACCACTCATTGACAAAGTCCCTCAAAACCAATACAAAAAAAAACAACCTTAAAACCCAAAACAGTAATTTAATATAAGTTGCATACCTATAAATTTGTAAATTTAAAGATTAAATTATTTTTCTCAAAACAGATGTGCGCCCACATGTACTAAAAAGGTTCTCTACCCCTGCTTTACATGGCTGCTCGACCCGTTAGAAATAGCAGATAAATCACCCTCAGAATTCACCTAACTGTCTTTAAAAGAGACATAATGTAGCCCAGAGTACACTGTCTGAAATTTTTTTTTATAAACACAAGATGGTCACTACTGAAATGCCTTTGATCAAAGGTCTGCTTGATCAGGGCTAACTTGGAGTTAAACAGCAATGCCAGTTAAATTAATACACATTTTATTGCTCTTGGAGACAATATTTAAACAAAAACAGCATACATTCACATTTGAAATCTAAATATAGACAATATTATATTGGCATTATGCACAAATTGCCTTTAGCCTGTTTTAGCTGTTCGCCTATTATTTCTTAAACTACAAAGTGAACCTGTGAGTTAGTGCTTAGCTTTGATTTTATGGTGGAAAGTAGTTGAGAATTAACTCTCCTCTTGGACAGGATGCCAGTTTATCACAGGTAACATTCCCAAATATAGTACCTATTTGCAACAGCTATATAAACTGAAGACACAAATTTAAACTCATGACCCACAAACAACATATCAAAAGATTAATATATACATAGTCACGATAAAACGCACCCAGTACGAGACAACGTAGGGTAGAGAGGGATCTTTAGTTGTGCCATGGGTATGGCATGACAACCTCTCTAGTGTCGGTGTCACGATAAAACGCACCAGCCGTAGAAACCATGCCATTAAGAACAGATTCCATCACGGGTTTTGAAACACATATCAATTATGAAAAAATATATACACGTATGTGCTAATTTGACTGCTAAATTTGTTCAGAGATCATTTTTCATAATTGATATGTGTTTCAAAATCGTGATGGAATCTGTTCTCTTTTTTCTGTCTTAGATCATATCTGTAAATGTCTTACGCACACGCACACACACACACACACACACACACACACACACACACACACATATACATCTCCATGTATTTATTTTCTATTTAGATACTTTGCTTCAAAATGAAATCATTCTTTATTGTTCTTAAAGACTTTTTTTTCTTATTCAAAATCCTTCCATTGTATTGCTTCCAAATGTGGTGTTATTAAAGTTGACTGCATCCATAGAATGTGTTGCTTTCAAAGTTATGAAATTAGTCAGGAAAATGGCCCCTTTGACATTTACAACATTTTTGCCATAAAATTGAACTACAATTTGAAATGTCAAATTTGATTTAGATTAAAATTTTCCCTGGAATATAAAATTTTAAGAAAATAAATGTATTTTGTGTATTCCAAATAATAGAATTAAAAGTAGCAATAGATGGATACTGAGATATTTAGTTTGAAATATGGGTGGTTTTCATATTCTAGGAACTTTTGATAAGCTGAAGAATCAATTTGAAAGCTTTCAAAATACTATTGCATAAAATAGTTTGTTACTCTTGATAAAAATATTTTCTGGTAGTAAAGTTTAAATCTAATATATTAGTTCATGAACTATAAAAACATGTACAATTGAGATAAGAAAATGAAATTGAGAAGTTATTGAAATTAAGTTTATTTAGGAAAGATGCTACAAAGCTGACGAACTATAAACAGTAGTTATATATATCGGATAAAATACCCCTGAAGGACAGAAAAAGGACAGATCGCCTACAGGATTCAAACCATGTAATTGTTGTATTCTGGACTGGTAATCGGGGCCGTCTGGAATACGACAGATACGTGGTTCAATTCCCGTAGGTAGTCTGTCCATTTTCTGTCTTTCAGGGGTATTTTCCTGTTATATATAACTATTGTAGCATCTTTCCAAAATAAACTTAATTTCAAAATTTCTCAATGCTTTAGCAACGATTCAATGTTTATATGAAGTTATTGATTTGGAAATAGTTTGTAGAAAACTCCAGATGCAGTAGATGAACAATATGACATTTAATGAAAGTTATATAATTTTGATATTTTGCTCTTGTTATGATAATATTTTTAATGTGTTGAAGTGTGTAACAAAAATGTGGAAAATCTATGAAAAGAACTCCCGGCTGTATTTACTCTATCAGTTTGATTAGGTGTTTTGTAAAACTGTCTCTTGTAACCTAGCAACTAAATTTAATAACCTACTTGCAGAAAAAAAAATAAAAATTGTATAATATTTTAAATTAGCCTTTCATCCATTTATTTCCCCCCACCCAAAGTTATGCAAATTTCACAAGGTAGAAATCCACATTTGCAAAGGAGGGTATAGGTTACTGAATCAACCCTATGATCTTAATGGTACCTATTTTAGTAACCCAGAGTGACAAAGTATCAGTCTATTCAAATGATATTAGAATTCAGAGCAGTGATGTACAGGTATTATAAGACATCTAAGAGCTACTCTGACAATAATAATCTCCACAACAAACCCAAGAACAGCAATAATTACAGTAGTGTTGGTTGATGCTGAAATCATAGCAAATAGTTTGTAAATCATCATTATCACTCTTATCATCCTCATCATCATCATTGATTTTTTAAAAAAGTTTTTTTCTTCTTATTAGATTTTGTTTTCTTTATGGTTCTAAAAACCACACACATACCATAATTGTAATTCTTTTCTGTGACACTTGTTTCGTTCTTTAACTAAGTTCTTCATCAGGTCCTTTTCTTAGAATACAATGGCTGATAAGAATGTTGGCAATCTTCAGTAATTTGTTTTTACTTTTGAACATTTTGAGGAAAATTTCCTAATTTGCTCAGCTTTCCAATGAGTGATGGTCTTTACCTGAAACATTTGATATGTTGAATATGTTGATGATGTTGTTGATGTTGTCATTGTCCACTTCACTATCGCTAGTGAGCACATCGAATGAGTACAAGGCATTTTAACAGTCCCCACCGCCAACATATTTCTCTTTATTTCTTCAATTTGTTTTATTATTTGTGCTACTTCTCTTAACCATTCTGGATTGATGATGTGACTTTGGAATAGAAGCATATTTTTGTAAGATGGTCCCTGGTAGTTCAAAGAAAGTTGCTTGGCTGTATCTAGAAACCTCTGGCCAGATGCTTTTCTTTCCTTTTCAACTATTATTTAAAACAACAGTGATTTTCTTTTCTTCTTCTGATGAAATGATGTTATGTGAAGGCTATTCTCTTTAGATGGAACATTTACTGTTTTTATTTTTGTTGTTTTAACGAAATATTATTGTATTCTATTTCATCGTATTTCCCATTTGCTTTGATTCCATTAAAGCCAAATTGCTACTGGTTATTTGGTTAATATTCCAAATCAGAAAGACTTTCACAGTAAGTACTACAATGGTTTCCAGAGCAGTGTTTTTCCATTCCATCTTCTTATCATATACATTGATGACTTCTACAGTTTCTTAACAACTGCTTTTACTTCTCCACCACAGCCTAAAATGTAAACATAGAGTAGATATGGAGAAACTTTAAAAAGGCAAAATAAAAATACTTGTTTCAAATGACAGTTTGTCTACAGAACAAAGAATGGAATGTACTTTTATGTGGTTGAATATAAAAAAAAGCAAACTTAATTTTCTCTAAAAATTCTAAATAGATGGATATTTACAGAGAAGTTAAAAGCAGTAACATTTTATTTACACAACAGTAGGTTTATACATGATAAAAGATTTTAATCAGGAGATTCAAGATTTTTTTTATTTGATTGGTAGTCCTCAAAATGAACTGTATACAATATGTAAATTTTGGAGAAGAACATAGCATCTATTGAAAAAAATATATAAACAAAAACAAATATATTACATTGGTTTGTGTATAGCCAATGTACATCCAAAAAAAACTCTGAATATAAAACCTGTTATAATTTCCGTAGAAGAGACAAGGTGAAGAAGGTAGTGTATCATAGTGTGCCAGGGATTCAGATTTTTCAGAAAGCAAGTCTTTTGGGATCAGACATTCTTCTGGGTGTGATCTAGGGTGCTCAGAGATGGAAAAGGTTTACCATCCCTGACATATAGAGAACATTAGTGCATAGTCAAATATATTTGGGGTGGGGGAAAAATGTTTAATGGCTCTGAAAAGAAAGTAAAGTCTCTTTGATGTAATAATAGCAATGCTTAGAATATTCTAGGTGTGATTGCTAGAAGGGCTGAGTTTTAACTTGTACAGTGAGGGAGATATTTTGACAGTCGGTAGTGTAATGTAGTTCTTCCTAGAAATGAAATGATTAAGGCTTGCATTTAGTATTATGAAATGATACTAGATGTTGAGTCTGATGGTTACACTGGACAAAATATTGGATTTATATGAAAATGAAGAATCAGATAAAGTTTATATCCTTATTTTAAGGATATTTTGGCACCTTCTGGCAATATCACTTCATCTTGCAGTGTTAAGCAGCATTCATGCTACCAGGGAGTGTTTGGGTTCTTTTCACCCATACTCTAGCATGCTTTTCCCCTCTGTTATCCATACAGCCACTATATCAAACCAGGTGCAGCTGTAACCACTCCAAACATACAGCAACTATTTTGTTTTGCTACTCGCTGAGGATGTTTTTGGTTCTCAGCTTTGATCTTTCTCCCATATGAATCTGCCATACCTATCATGAAGTATTTTCTGCTTCCCTCTTCACTTCATGAATCACTGTTCTGCTGTCCTTCCTAAGTCCAATGCTATCAGGTAGGACATCATGAATCTACGTACAAACCCATGACATCCCATCTCTACTGGAAGCACTGTACACTGTCATTCTCGTCCCTCACATGATTCCTTCATATTTTAGACACTTTTTTGTGACCACTCCATATTGCCTTCCCAAGGCACTATCAACTCAATAATCAGGACATTTTTTTTTTGTCAAGTCAGACAATGCCATAACATTAGGGCATTCATTGCTTCATTATTGCAATATGGCTTGAGAACATGAGTGCTTCCTTCAAATCCACCTGTACTTTCCAGACATTAGCACCAGTATCAGCTTTCATTTGTTTACACTTTTGTATTGTTCTTTCTGACCCTCCTTGTGGAAAACAACAGGTTGGTGCAACTTGGTGTTGATTCTCATTGCATTCATACTGATGCATTGTTGTTTTAGTACATCAGCAAGGATACTGAAGACTTAGTTATGCAGACCTGTCCAACCCAGATCATGTAAAAATGGATGTTAAATCAAGAATTATGATGATGATATATAGGCTATCAAATACACACATTTGAAATTGTGGAAGTGTTGAATTGTCCTAAAATAGTCTTTAAGAGCTTGATTAGCACAATACAGAAGTCTCAGTATTGGTTTTCTTTCGTTTATGCTCTTATGATGTCATTTGTGGAAACAACAGGGTGCAACTTGATGTTGATTCTCATTGCATTGACACTGCTGCATTGTTGCTTTTGTGCATCATACTCACGACTTGGTTATGCTACCAGACATACTCTGCAAGTGATGACTTACATGTTGCCAAAACATGCACCAACAATGCATAACATCCACGCCAATGACAATCAGCAGTGTCACTCCAGAACCTTTAGATATTGATATAATGCTTCAAACAACTAATAAATTATACATTTGTTTTAACTTTTTAGTAAAATACATTAGCCAAAAAAAAAAGGAAAAAAAAAACGAAAAAGAATTTTAGATTTTTAAAATTTAATCTATTTATCATTTCAATAATATAACTAATTTATTTTATCTAACTAATCTAACTAAATTAGTTGTGTTTAGTGTAATTTGTGTATTCAATTTCTTTAATTTAACTAACGACATTAATCTGAATCAAATAGAAAATTGTATTGTTTTGATACAATTTGTTAGTTTTAACATATTTTCTGTATTTTACTACAACATAGTTACTACCTTCCGTTTGTTTTTATAACCATTATTTTCTGGGATCTGAATTCCTTTTTAATTGAAAAAGTTTCTAAATTCTCACAGGAACATTAATCAATGAGAGATAAAGTAAACCAGCATTGGTAATATACTGTAAAGCTGTATATATATATATATATATATATATATATATACACACACATACATTCATATATATATACACACACACACACATATATATGCATGAAAAACGTCCATGATGATCAATGTTTCAATTTTTATTATAAGTTTACAATGAAGATATAATGGTTGTATGGTTAAGGTCATGTACTAATGAGCACAGGTTCATTAATTTAAACTAGTTTATTGTTTTGTGTTATTAATGCTGGCTTTTATTGAACTAAAATAAGCATTTGCTCTAAGAATTTGTAAAATATAAAAACTTGTATTACCATATTTCTAATGAAATACACTGCTTGTGATTTTCAATTAATTTTGAAAATAATCAAGAATTTGGAGGGATTTAGTAAAATAATTAACTTTCTCTCTATTAAGTTGGTGTTTGGAACATAACTTAACAAAAAGTTCTTACATGGAATGTTTAAATTTAAATATGAACACTTTTTAAAAACATTATTATAGAACCAGGGACTGTTTCAGGTGGGTTGGTATCAAAAGGGTTAACCAATATTTGAGGAAGTATGTGCGGGCTCTCAGAAGGATTGATAAAACAAAATTCTTAAACACTATACCTCACATTAGGATATGCAATAATATTAGGGTTTGAACAGTAAAAAGACACCCAAAACTGAGTCATTACTCTAATTACCTTAATTAGTCATTCTCCAAGTTCATCTTTATTTCATTATATTATGATATTGAAGGGTGGTGGATTGGCTAAATTGTTAGCGCGTCGGACAGAATGCCTTGCAGTATTCGTTCCGGCTCGCTACGCTCTGAGTTCAAACCTCGCTGAGGCCAACTTTGCCTTTCATTCATCTTGGGTCGATAAACAAAGTACCAGTCAAATACTGGGGTCGATTAACCCTTTTGATACCAAACCGCCTGAAACCACCCCTGATGCTATGATAAAAAACCATTTGTTTTAAATTATTCATATTTAAATTTAAACCTTCCATTATCATTTTATGTAAGAACTTTTCATTAAATTATGTTCCAAACACCAACTTAATATCAAGAATGTTAGTTATTTTATTAAATCCTTTCAAATTCTTGATTATTTTCAAAATTAACTGAAAATCATAGGTGGTGTATTTCATTAGAAATATAGTTAGGTGGTGTATTTCATTAGAAATATGGTAACGAAAGGGTTAAATTGACTTACCCCCGCCCCTAAATTTCTTGCCTTGTTTCAATATTAGAAAGAATTATATTATGATATTGAGAAAAAGCGTAAATGTCACAATTTACCGTTTCCTTCCAACTATGAATGTGAAGGTTCATGCCTATCCTATGTAAGAAACACTATTGAACCCACTCAGATTCTTTGCAATATCTTGATTGTCTCTGTTCTTTGCAGAAACCCTATTATGGTTGATTTTCCTTGTCGTTTCACTCAGGGAGCAAGTCAATAGTGTTTGCTACATCCTCTTTCAATAAATAGATAAATAAATAAATAAATAAATAAAAGCCGTAGGCAAACAAAAAACAACAACAACATAAGGTGAATGAACACGTGGAACTAATGAAAACAAAAAAATAATTATATAACGAAGCAATTTTAACTTATTTGAACAGCATTCAATTAAATTAGGTCTATCAGCAGGAACGCAAATTTCTATTTATATATTATAATATTGTAGATTTGCCATTCAATTATTTACTGTCTAATTTTCTAATTTTAATGGCAATATCTCTCTCCCCCCCTCTCTCTCTCTCTCTCTCTCGCTCTCTCTCTCTCTCTCTC
>JAOPJM010001604.1:15903202-15916823 GCA_027124095.1 Muusoctopus leioderma
GAGGAAGCGACGCGGGCCGAAATCACCCGTCCAACCCATGCCAGCATGGAAAGCGGACGTAAAACGATGATGATGATAGATATATACATACAAGTATGTATACATATGTATGTTTATGTATGTATGTGTATATATATATAGATGTATATGTACATATACATCTAACTGTTTAGCATCTGTTGATTTCTTTCATCATCAAAAAATTTCACTCTGATTTGCAACTTGCTATATACAGATGACTGTGATCTGGTTACTCACTCTGAGACTGACTAGTAGATACTGATTGACTTTCTCTGCAATGTGGGACGAATTTGGATTAACAATTAATGTTTAAAAAAAACAGTTGTGATGTATCAACCAGCACCTAGAAGACTATATCAACAACCTACCATTAGTTAAACATTGTGGGTAAGTTTGTATACCTTGGTAGTACTCTTTCCCAATCCACAATCCTGGATGAAGAAATCAACTACAGAATTTCAAAAGCTGCTGATGCATATGGAAAGTTGGAAAAGAAACTTTGGTCACAATCAAATATCAAAGCCAGTACAAAAATTATTGGTATGAGACGTGGACAACATATTGCAGGCATTCTCAGCATCTTGAACATTTCCATCAGCAGTGCTTGTGGCACATTATGGGAATCTTTTGGAAGTCCTTTCTACCTGATATGGAAGTACTGCAGCAAATTCATTTGCCCAGTGTTAAATCAATAACAATGAAACAATGCCGGAGATGGTTTGGTCACATAGTATGCCTAGAGGAGAATTGATTGTCAAAACAAGTACTGCGTGGGGAAGCTAAGAATTTGATACTCTGCATAGTCCCCGTTACATATATATATATATATATAACATGTGTACATTTGATAAACATACATTCAACTCTGCTGTGTAAATTAGACTGTGGTTGAACCCTGGCACTCTCTCTTTAGGATGAACCTTAGAACAACTTGACTAGTTTCAACTGGTTATTGCCATCTTATCAACAGTGCCTACTCATGCTCATCCTACAGAGAGAGAGATGGCAGCTTAGAGCTATTTTTATATAAAAGTTATGAGTAACAGGCACTGATTTTACTCATTTGCATATCAGTACATTCACTGGCAGTACGTGTAAAATGAAATAACTGAAGTATTGAGACAGCTTGTGTGTGGATAAATTGTGACATTAGTTAAGCTATTCTCAAATTCCTACAAAGAGAGCCTTGTCGATTAATCGCAGTGTCTATTAATACAACGAATCGATGTATGTTTATCAAATGTACATCATCATCATATAGTAGAAGACACTTGCCTAAGGTGCCATGCAGTGGGAGGGAACCCATGACCACATGGTTACAAAGCAAACTTCAATGCACACATGTGAAATTTTACACATGCACATACTGTCTCAGTATTTTAGATAAATTATTTTTCCTTATTTTTATATATAAACTTATATCTAGATATCTTTCAATGATGTATATCGGTGAACAACTGGTGCCACTCTCTTGTCACTTTCACTGTCAGAAATGCAATGAACTAGTGATAGGCCCAGTGGAAATCTGTAACGACCAATGCTATTGTTCACAAATTGCAATATAAAATAAATAAAAATGTTTGTGTATGTATATATCCATGTATGTATTTTTATGATGTGTTACTTTTGTGATCACAATAGAATTAGCTTTTAATTTACCGTATTTACTCATGTATTCTTGCCTCCCGTTTTACATCCAGGATTCTTGGCTCACTACTTGACACGCATATAAGTCAAAGGCTGTGTTTATCAATACTGCTTATATATGCTTGGATGAAATTTCCATTAAAATATTTGAAATGGAAGTAAAAATATAAGACAGAAAATGAAAAACCTAAATGGAAACAATGAAATGTATTTAATTCTGAGTATATGCTGCTACAAGAATCTGGAACTTAAATAAATTATATATGAATTGTATATCTTCCTTTGAAGATATTCAGTATATACAATTTCTATTACATTTAGCAGTGTCTGTTTTTATATTTTAAGTAAAATTTTCAGAAACCATACAATATATATATGCACATGCGTGTGTGTGTGTATATATGTATATATATACTACCTTACATACAAAAATATGTAAGGGTTAGCAACAGGAAGGTCATCTGGCTGTAGAATACTGCTCCAAAAACCAAATTCGCCCAACCCATGCCAACATGGAAAAAACACGTAAAATGATGATGATGATATACAAAAATACGTACGTACGTACATACATATATACGTACATGCATACAGAATCTTAGTACATTTCATCATTTGTGTTTTCGTTTCGGTTTTTAATTTTATGTCTTAAAATTTTACTTTGGTTTCAATCTGACCAGAAAATAGGATTCAACCTAATAAAATTACATGTAAACAAATCCTTTGGTAGGTCTTCACAAATTAAACCCATGTTAATTCTGTTTTATTTGTTTAATCACATGTAACAGCACATTTTATTAATTTCACCACTTGCTATAACAAAATAAGTAACACACTCGAAAATAAGAAACACACCGGGGTGGAGTGCTCTATTTCCGTATGGTGCTATAATAATGCATGATAACACTGTTTAACAGGGTTCATGTCTTGTCAATAAGGGATTCAAAGAGTTTGTTTATCTACAGTAAATTATGGGATTCAGAAATTATATTTTGGTTATTGACTAGTAAATAAATGATTAAAGTGTGCTATTACGATATGAAGTTAAACAACAAAAATAATATCTTATGGACTGCCAACTGGTGAGACTAATGATGATATATAAAATACTGTAATGTAATGTTTTTAACAAATGTATTCATATAATGTTATATTATCTTTATTTACTCATGAAATATAATTATCCATAAACATTTTTTAACTATTCAAAGAACTCTCATCTAACATCACATTGTTGAATTGCTTCATTTGGCATTTACAATATATTTTTTGTATTGAAGTTTTATATGTTCATTGGATAAGTCGCAAGCTGGTTTTTATGTCGTATTTTCTTAGAAAAATGTGACTTAAACGTGAGTATATACGGTACCTAACATTTTTAATTCTTTTTTTTATTTTTGCAGACATTGTTTGTTCAGTGTTGGTACCCAATGACTGTTTCAACAGGCTCCTATTTCCAGAAAGTTTTATTAGCTGAATATTTAGAGAGCACTGCTGATGATTTCACTAGTTTGCCATTCATGCTACATGATTTTGGTTTCAGAGGTGCCAGTTGTGTTGAGGTCAGTACCTGTGTTTGTGTGTGTGTGTGCCCTTTTCTATATTTTATAGGTGTAATACATATATTTTCTACTCTTTTGCATCCATTTCCCCATGTTTTCAAGGGCGGGATGGTGTTTTGCTGGAGCAATTGTTTATGCTGCTGGATGCTTTTCCTAAAGCTAACCATATAAACTGTAAAGCAGGGCTGTAAGCTGTCTTTTTTATTTTTTGCCAGCCATGCAAACTGGAACAAGCAATCATATTCTTTGTTTTGTGTTACAAGGCAATAGTTGGAGTTCTATCTTATGTACTTGTGGTCAGTAGTCCAGTACCTTACCAGCAAAGATATTGTGCCTCATTGATTGATAACATGTTACACTAAAATCAAGTTTTGAACAAATATAAAACTGACACATCCCTGACATGAATATCATTATAGTAGAAGTTAAATTATTTAAATTAAATACTCTGAAAGGAAACATTTACGACCTGTTAGGAAAGACTAGTCGTTACACAGTAAATTATCATAATACTTCTTGGCTTAGATTCTTTCTCTTGGTCAGAAGTGTGAAAGAAACAATTTATATTGGGACTGATGCTGTGTATGTGAGTTTGTGGCTACATAGGAATACTGTAAATCTAAAGTGGATGTTTCTCCAGGCATTTACTGAGAAAGAGCATGGCATTTAAAAAGTCCAATTGGCGAGCTCAGATTTTTCTAATAATTCCAAGTCTCTAGAATGTTATATTTCTAGTCAAAGTTATTTTTGGAATAATGTTAAATGGAGAGAAGACAAAAAGCAAGAGTTACTTCTAACCAATACATCAATCTCTGAGTAGCACAGTTCAGACCAGAATATGGATTGTGTCTCAACTGATATAGCAACCTCCTGAGGTGTTACCTACAGTTTAGGCCCTGTACTAACTTAACTGCTTGTAGATGTCACAGTATCCTCTGAAATGCAATCGTACAACACTGAGATATGTGCAGAAAGGAAGAAGCATGTTAAAAATCTGTTTTCTCAAACTGAGTGCCTACAACAGAGCCATCTCTGCTAAAGGTACTCAAAACCAAAGGTGATGTTGTGTATCTGTGTTTGTATGTTTGCGAATACTTTGATGTGGCAAAATACGTCTAGTAAAATGTATATAATGGCGGTGCCCTAGCATGGCTGCACTCTATGGGCTGGAACAAGTAAAAGAGTATACATTGAAACTGAGATAAAACACTGAGATTGTAAAGCAAACTACCTTTCCATCTTGCCATTTGACACGGGGGAAAATTATATAGCTTCATTTTCTTTTAAAAAATACTTCTCCAAATTTAACCCGAGTCAATAACTTTTAATTATTACATTGACTTTTAACTGTTTTGAAAGCTTACTTAATAGTTAATAAATATAACCAAATGTTAGTAATTACATCTGAGTAACAAGTTGAAGATTTAGATATTTCAGCCAAGTTCTTAAAACAATATAATTTAATCATTTTAGACACGATTTTTACAAAAACTTGATTAAATTATATTGAATTTTTTTTAAATTTTCTTTTTAGGGTGCAGGTATAGGAGATGCTGCTCATCTTGTCAATTTTAAAGGTACTGATACACTTGCTGGTCTAATGTTTGCACGCAAATATTATGGCTGTGAAATGGCAGGTTTCTCAATACCTGCAGCAGAACACAGGTATATGATGTTTCTTCTAATTGGTCTGTTTTTGTATAATATTTAAAGTTTTTGATTATTAGTTTGACCAAAATAGGCTATTTATAAAACATTGATGTAGTGCAAACTATTTAGTAAAAATATAGCAAAAGACAGCATCCTTCTAAATGTCAGAATGAACTAACAAACTTTTGTTTAAACAAATTTACTGAACAAGTTATTCCAAATCACAAACTTTCTAAATGTAAGGGCAGTAGAATTTTAAAAAATTCATCCCTTTAATTGTTTTCAAAATATGTGCAAATGGAGAGTGCTAAGTTGTATGTTCATTGTAATGAACTATTAAAATTACTGAAAACTTTTTGGTATCTCTGTGAGATATAGAGAAGTTAATTAATTCATTGTGTATGTATGTGTGTATGCACATATTCAATGAAGTCAGAACCACCAGACACATGAGAGCTAATTAGGCTGAAATCCTACTTGCCCAACAAATATTTTGAAACCAGTCTTAATATTATGTCTTCATATAGAATGACCTTTATTCCATTACCTTATGCGTTAGTGCTTTGTTGAATCGATAAGGTGTCAAACTCTAGACTGAAAGGTTGTATCCCATTTTTGGTACTCCATTCTGTTTATGTCCGAGACACCCATTTTCTATGACCCAATCCACCTAAGTGTAAATAGGTATAGCTCACTGCTGTAGGCAGTATTGGCAACATATTGAAATAGAGTACTACTGCTGAACTCAAATTCTCATAGGCCTGTATAGCACAATGGGAAACAACTCCAGTATCATCTCCCCCAAAAGATCCTGAAATCAGCAAGGATCATCTTCTAGTATTTTCTTTCCATGGAATAAAGCAGCTTAAAACAATTTTATGATTTTTTTTTGATTTTTTTTATCAAAACCAAAAAAATTAAAAACATTTAATAAAATCCTTTGATGACCAATCATGTTTAATTATTTACTGTACATTGTTATTTCATGTTTTTTTTCTTACCTAAGAAGCATTTCTGTTCTACTTCTAGTACAATAACAACATGGGGAAAAGAGGGAGAAGTGGATGCCTTTCGGAATATGCTGGAAAAGTTTCCCAATGGTACAGTTGCTTGTGTCAGTGACAGCTTTAATATTTGGAATGCTTGTGAAAATTTATGGGGTGAACAGCTGCGTGATTTAATTATTGAACGGGGTGAAAGAAACGGAAAACTTGTAATTCGACCAGATTCTGGTGACCCTGTAACTGTTGTTCTGAAGGTATGTTCTAAGATAATTATTTTCTAAATTCAGTTTGATATACTGTTATTTTTATATGATGTGAGTGAGTATTTCTATATTTTAACTTTTAACATCCTGTTAAAAATTTTAAAAGTGAAAGTCCTATATCCGTAAAGGTTGAATAGAAAATGCCTTAAAACATGTTTGTTTATTCAGATATTTATAGTCTTTGCTTGTGGACAGATTGTTGTAAAAATTAGCAGTATTGAAGGAAAGACTGTTTTTTTTTTAATGTGAGTAGTCATTTGTGGTAAAAAAATAATGTTGCACATGCATGGTCGTTAATTAATTACATAATAATAATTAAAAAGATAGGTGCACTCAAATATTTACCTAAACTGTTGAGCTAGAGACCATGCAATGAAATGTAAGTGGAAAAAGTTATGAAAACAGACCTGAAATAGAAGCTTTTATTATTGATGGATGTGACTGAAAAAGAAAGACAGACATAGAATCATGATTTTCTTATTTTTTTAACACAAAATGATTTGCGAGTGATGTCTCACAAATGTATACAGCAAGTTGAATGTGCAAATGAATGGTTACCAAAAAGAGAATGCGAATGGGCTGAAATGACTGTCGACTTCTACACGTACAGTAGAATAAAAAGTTGTAAGACATGAATTATTTTAATATTATATATATATATATATACACACACTTGCCTTGGTGAAATGGTTGTTATGCTCCTTCCTACCTCTAACCACTCAGAACATGTTTAACTCCTACTTCACAACTGAGTGAATAGTTTACCTTGCTCAGGCTATGACTTGTGTGTCTTCAGTTTTAATTACAGCTATTTCATTTGCTCCCTGTCCTTTGGGAGAATTACCAATGCTACATTTCTCGTATCTATATCTGAAGTCTATAGTTGCCCTTTGATGGATGCCTCTAATAACGAATATTGAAGTGAATCAATTGTATTTATTAAACTAATATATAGGATAAATATTTATCCTTTATACACATATATTTATGTTTATATAATACATGTATTTATATACTGCTATCATGACCATTTTTTTTTAAAATGATAGCCTGAGTTATAGGTAATAGTAATAGTTTAACATTATGCCATAGGTCTGCATTTATAACATTGTAATTTTATACCTGTATAGCCAGATATATCCAATTTTCTCAAATTTACATCCTCCTCATCTCATCTAGTCAACTTGATTTTATATTTATTCCATATAAAGATACTAGAGTAGAGATACTCTTCCAATTTACTGAAATATTTGTTACAATGTTGTTAATTTGACATGTAGATGTAATATAATGATAGCCAGATGATGACCAAAATCATGTCATTGGTTAAATGCCGTACTTATTAAATAATAACATAAAGCTTGCATGCAAAACTGTATAATCTGAAAAAGAGCATGTTTTTCAGATTCAATAATGGTACATTAAAAAAATGTTTTGGTTTTTTTTAAAATAGGTTCTCAATATTTTGGGGAGTAAATTTGGTACTCTGACAAACAAAAAAGGCTTCAAAGAACTTCCGTCATATTTAAAAGTTATTCAAGGTGATGGTATTTGCTATGAAATGCTTAATAAAATCTTAGAAGCAATGAAACAAGAAGGGTGGAGTGCAAATAGTTTGGTATTTGGTAGTGGAGGTGCTCTTTTACAGAGACTTGATAGAGACACACAGAAATGTGCTTTCAAATGTAGTTCTATAATCAACAGTAATGGATCGTCGGTAAGTAGAACTATTATCTATACCAGCTTATTTTAATTTACTTTTCTTATTTGTTGATGTATTTCACTTGCCTAATGAAAGATTCTGTAAATAACAGAGTATTCTACATTGCAATTTAATCTTAATTTTTCCAGAACCTTATTTTGTCTTTGTGTCAGTTTCAATTCTTACTTTGGAATGGCGATATTTGCAAAAAGTGTTGTTGTTATTTTTCTTTCTTTATGGAAATCACTCTTATTGGAGCTACAAGATGACTTTTTTTTCTTCTTCTTAGTTTAACGTTTATAAGGACCCTATCACAGATCCTGGCAAAAAAAGTAAAAAGGGTCGTCTCACTCTTGAAAAACAAGATGATGGATTTGTAACTGTGGAAGAAGGAAAAGGTGATTCAGAGAAGGTAAGTTTGTTTCATGAACATTAAAGTGCTTATTTATCAATAAATTGACACAATAGACTACTTGCAGTCTAGCCCTAAATACTATTAACAGAACAGATTTACATTAGGATTCAAGTTAAAATCACTTTATAGTTATGCAACTTTTCACCATATTTTGACCACAAATCCTCAATGTTTTTCCTGTCAGGTAATTTTGAACTTCTTCATGTAAAAGTAAAACAATAGCTATCACTATGAGGTTATGGTGTTGAATGACTAACTACATTTATTATTTCAAACCTTACTATTTCATCAATTGTGTTGTGATTCTGCCTAGTTGATAAATAGGCTTCACTCATACTTTGTTTCAATTGTTAGCAGTAGAAAGAGAATCTAGAGATATTTGGTTCAGCAATATCTAGATGTCAAAATTTGCAAAACTTTCCCACCCATGAAAGAATGAAAATTAAAAGAATGATTATATGTACTGCATTATTGTATTTATACTTTTCCTAATTTTTCCTTCAGGACCTCTTGACTGTTGTATACGAAAATGGAAAGCTATTAAAGAATTATACTTTTGAAGACATACGGAAGAGAGCAGAAATTGAGAAATTACGAACTTAATTATTCTGTCTAATGATCTTGCCAAGCATATTAAAAAAGTGATAAAATGGAAACCAGCATTTTTGAAACTCATTCACTTAAAAACACATCCTTTATAAATGGATTTTGCTTAAATTTACCAAAGCAAACTTCCTTCGATAAAATAATCTTTAAAGATATATAAAATCATGTTTTTTGTTTAATAAAAAAAAATTCACGTTTTTTGTTTCTCATTTTTGTTTAATAAAAAAAAATTCACGTTTGCCATTTAGTTCTGCACCTCTCTGCTGATGAATAATCCTTATGGGAATTAGTCTATTAGAAACTTCCCTTTCTAAATAATATCATTTATTGTATTTACATATGTTGTTGCTAGGGTGCACTATTAACCTATGGTACACTGTTCATCACAGAGTATTTTTAATGAAGATACATGACTACTGGTCGCAACATAGCAGTTGAATAGTTGTTGGTGTTTTGTAAAGCATAATACTTGTAAAATGTTTCATACATTAACTATACAAATTGATAAACAATTTAGCCCTTGATTGCATGTAAAAGTAGGTTTAAAATATTAAGAAAATAAAAAACAAAATTGGCAAGGAAAGGATTCTAAGTCTTGGCCCTAGAACGTTTGAAACAATTTTATATTTATATATATGAATTGAAGTTTACTTTATGGGAAATGTTTGTTCTATTGTCATCTATTTTCTCTAATTTATGTACCTCTCAAACTCTCTTCATTTCAGCTAGTCATTGTTTTACTCAGACAATTATATTTATAAAAATTCTTTCAAGCCATTTGAACTGAAACTCGAAACTCTTGAATAGAATTTATTTTTCAAAACTAAAGATCTTCAAGTTCTTGTAACAACTGGATATTAAGAGCATCAAGATTTGCTGTCCTTTCATGTACAGTGTTTTCATCATTGTCCTCAATTTCAGGTTCTTGGTCAATCTCATTAATCTGAAACATTAAAAAATGAAGACGTTAGTGAAGACAAACTAACTTCTTTTTCATCGATGATACAATCATTCTGTATTTAGTATAGAATGAAGAGCTTATGATTTCTAAAATTAGCCTAATACTCATAGGAGATACAGTGATGTTAATACATTTTCCAATGTAACTAAAGCTGGTAAAATTAAGGATCAAAACAAAGTCCAATGTTTGGCTTTCAAAGGGTACTTGCCAAAGAGTAAAAGAATACAGATCAATAAGAAAATGCTAGATATTGGTCAAATTAGAAATTCTTGTTTTAAGGAAATAATCTCCATATATTTTAATCTCTAGATAAAAGCCGAGCTGTACTATTAAACCAGTTGTTCCCAACCCTTTCTATGCCCCACACCCCTAGGAAATGTTTGATTAATTTTTGCACCCCCTACAAAAGTAATATATTTGAAGATGAAAAAGTCAATTTCCAAATTGAACCACATGCAGTACTATTGGGTGAACAAATTGAACTAAAATAATAAGCTTATTTAATAGTTAATAATTTTATTCTGAAAAGCAACTTTAATAAAGTATATACTTTCCCTCTTTATCACTCCCCCTGAAATGCCATCTCGCACCCACAGGGCGTGTGGGCACCCCAGGTTGGTAACCCCTGTATTAAACATATATTACTTTTTGTGATATTTGGTGCAAAATAATATTTTTAAAAAGTCAGTTAAATAAGCCTTTGGTGCATTGTTCGAGAGATGAATTGCTGAGTGTAAGGCTTTAAGACTATTAGCTTATGTATTGAGTTAAAAACTGCTTCAGCTATTTTGTATTTCTTTCCAAGATGTTTAACATTTGTGTATCAGTTCATCTAACTGCCAGGAATAAGTACCAGATATGGGAATATCATCATCTACAGGTCACTTCATTTTCAACTTAATGGTTGACTTAATGTCTTTTTCAATATTAACAACTAACAAATTATCTCCTTTTTTTTTTCTGTACCACATAGTTTAACTCAGGTGCTTGTTGTTTTTCTATTTTGTATGTAAAAGTGTTTCATACATTCAGTTATGGAGGTGGGGGTTGGCATACATATGGGTGCTATGTGTAATAATACTATCTTTTTTGCGTGGATGGATTATGCCTTGAATCCTACATGTGTTGGTTTTTTTTTGGTTTTTGTTTTGTTTTAACTACTTATAATGCTCCAAATCTATCACCTACACATATATTACCTATATCTCTAAATCATTATATTTTGATAGTTTCTGAACCACCTTCTGAGTAATGTTTTGGTTAAAAGAAATTCATATGTCAATAGAAAGACACATTTTTTCTGAACTATTTTTAATAATAACTAGGTAGTGGTTTGATTTAACTGTGATTTTGCACAGGTATATCCAATTGTTGTAATTTGGTCAGTTTCAGTGAAAGTTCATAATCTAATTTTACTGTCTTCTACTTGGTTCATCATATTTTTTAGAATTTCTTATTGGTTAGCTCTTATGTTGTGCAGTAATTATAAAGCTTTTAGATCAGTGCTGGTTTGCCATTTTTGGCTTCCCTTCACATGTCCTGATCATGCTGAGTAGTACTTAGTTACTTTTATTATTGTTTTAAGCAGTAAGTTGCAGAATAAATACATTGCAGTATTCAGTTAGGATTTGCATTCAGAATGTAAAGAACATGTCAGATAGACTTTGACATTTATTCTGGGGTTACAAATTACCTACACTATTCTAAAATTAACTTCACATCAATTAACCCTATAAAGTGATAGTTATTATTTTACGTTTAACATACATTAAGTCTGAGGATTGATTCAATCAACTACACATATTCCTATAAACTTGGCTTTGTTCCAATATTAGAAATCATTATTATTAATATTGTTATTGCTACAGTGGTGTTAAGTTCTGATATAACCAAGTTCATGACCATGTTTCTTAATGGTAATTAACAAGCTATTGTTCCCAGAAAAAGTCCAACTTTTCATTTTACTCTATGATTAAATGTTAATACATATGGAAACAATTTTTTTCACTTTGTAATTACTAACAATCACTAGAAAAATTAAATTACTTCATTTCATTTCAATTTTTTTTTTAACTACTGCTAAATATTTCATTCATATTAAAGAGGGTAAACAGTAAAAGAAATTAGGGCAAGGTTTTAAGACAGATGTGTGAACTACTAAATAGTTAATCAATTATAGAATGGGATATCAGCTTCAATATTTTCTACCATCATTGGTAAGCAATGTGGTGAAAGTGGCAAGCTCTTGGAGACCCTATGACCCTAGTTCCCAGTCATAGCTAATATCCTTAGGAAATGTTCAAAGATAAGAACATTACAATTCCCTTTTTCTTTGAAGTCAAGAAAGCTGATCACTTGCTGATGGTTAACTCTGATCAGAAAAGGACTTGCACTCGTCTGTAGGATAAGAAATATTGTTATACCAATATGACATCTGTAAATAACACATGGTCTGACCCTATCAATCAGACTGTTCTCTAGCTGTCTAAAAGGGGCTACAACTGAGAATATGGGAACATCAACAATTATAACATTTTCAGTAATCACTTCAATTTTGGAATCGTAAAAAGGGTGCTGGTAATAGTTTACAATTGACTAAAGGTGGTAATATTGGTCATAGACTTAGTGTCCAGTAAAGTTAGAGTGGTTTTCCTGAAGGTCTTTCTTAAAGTTATGAAATAAATTTGTTTTTACCTCGAGTAAAGAAGTTTCAGATGTCTCAGCACAATAGATATCAGGTTTAGAAGTGTTTAATTCAGCACAAATCTTTCCATTTGGCAGCACTAACACTATTATTTTGGAGAAAGCATTTGCAATAGATCGGTGGTAACAGATTTTCCGAGCTTTGTAATATGCTGTGAGTTTTTGTGAAGGATCTACAGAGAAAACGGTGAGATATAAAAAAAAATTAGTGCATTGACTAAATGCAGAAAGAAGAAGCACTATAAAGAAAAATAGAATCTAAACAAACTACCCAACTTATAGAAACCTGTAAAATTTCTTTAATGAAATATAATGTGCGTGCATGGGCTTTTCATTGCTTGATACTGTTTATCACTGAAATCGGCTGGTAACATTTGTTTACATCTCCAAATAACAAAATGCCCGGCCGTTCAGTGGTATGACTCCCATACTTAATCACTACCATTCAATCTGATCAGTTATTGATTCTTTTACAAAGTACAAGTGTGATCCACAGAGTATTGCTCACGTATTTGAAGTGGTGTTGCTACTACATACTGAAACACCATAGATTGCATACATAAAAGGCCATCCTGCACTCACCAGCATGCAACAACCACTGGCTTGCAGATTTGTTGTTTCCTCTCACTGTCTCTGCTGCTACTATAATGGTTTCTACTGTGCCACCACTACCCACACCCACCACAATGCACTGCTTCCCTTTCTCTAATTACCCTTATCTTGTCTCATTCACTAAGCACTCTTCTCAATCACTCCAGTCTAGGAGGGCTTGAAAAGGTGATGGCTGCTCCTCTTAATACAAAAAAATAAACTAACAACTAAAATTTATTCTTACTCTATATTGCATTTTTTTAATAAACAATTTTTATAATTAAATTCTAGCAATTACTTGTTTTCATCCTACATGTCACACCAGAGAAAAGAAGGCACATAACCAATTGAAAACTGAGATGAGAGAGCAAAGAGTTATTGGAAAGCTGAGGAGACTTTAATGCAGATCATATTTTATACTATCATCATCATCATCATCGTTTTACGTCCGTTTTCCATGCTGGCATGGGTTGGACGGGTGATTTCGGCCCGCATC
>JAOPJM010001604.1:15960058-15976712 GCA_027124095.1 Muusoctopus leioderma
GGTAAGAAACACAGGTGCTTGGGGTGTTTTCACACAAAAATATTTCAATTTCACCATATATATATAGTTCAATGATTTATATTAATTTGATAATGTGGTGTCATATGGAACCGTGTCCTACAGGAATTTAAAAGTTAATCAGTTAACTTTTGAGCTATTTCCATAATATTTGTGTTGATAATTTCTTTGAGATTGTGACTTGGAACATGTGATTTGCTTTCAGTTGGCTACTGTATTAGTAGACCAGGTAACTTATGTAGTTGTTCCTTCATTGGCTGTTATTGTATTGAAGGAAAACATTTTCGGATTTAGCTCATATTGTTTTTTGTTTTTTTATAGCAAATCAGAGTTTTGAATGGTTTTGTATAGTTCATCATCAGATGCCATGTATATGTACTTATACTCAAACTGTGATTGAACTCACATCTGCTATTGCCTGCAGAGCTTCAACATTCTAATCTGTTATGTCATAGACAAATAGTAAAAATGCATATCAATTTAATAACAGCCATACTGGACTGAACTTGGTATTAGATTTACTAATTGGGTTCTCAACTAGAACTATAACCACTACCTTTATTTGACAATGGAAAGTTCATTGCAAAGTGGCATATAATTTCCATTTTCACTCACCATTCCTCACATGTTCTGCCATTTCTCACTTTGTTGTTTCACCTCTGATCATAACTTTCTGGTGTTCCATGATTCTTATCTTTACAGTCCATCCTGTTTCTATTACTACAAGTGCTTGAAGATGTTATATCTGTAACTTTTCAATTCTTCTATCTCTTGAGAGGTTTAACTAACTCTGCTGAGATAAGTACAGAATGTAGTATTCCTCAACACTGTTCTAATGTCATATTGATTTTTCACATTAGCACGAAGCCACACATTTTTGTAGGGATGTGAATAGTCAATTAAATCAACCCCAGTATTTTACTGCTACTTATTTTATCCACTCCCGAAGAATGACCAGCAAAGTCGACCTCACCAGAATTTGATCTTAGAACGTATCTTCTCAGTCAGACTGTTACAGTGGATTTTAGTTTTATCTGTACCTTATCTTTGGGAATGGATGCAGGTGTTAGGTATTTTACTGGGTATTTTTAGGAATGTTTTTTTATTATTCATGTCTTATAGTTCTTTATAAGGAACATTTTGCAACTTAGTTTTTAGTACATTTGATGATGCTTTTTTTCATACTGTAGAAATAATGGTTCTTATAATTTAGGTGGCTTTTTCAATCAGTACTAATAATTAATCAGCTCAAAGATTTAGGTGGCTGTTAATGAGTTGCCTCAGACAGCTCTGTGTGAATAAACCTATGGCACATATGTAGTCAGTTGAACAAATCATTTGAATGTTGTTCAAGACATAATCATTCCGTTAGCATTACGGTGCATCTTTCCCTAAGATTTAAAACTTAAAACATGTCAACCCTGCTTTAAGGATTATAGAGAGTTTGTTAAATGAAATTTGGCTTCTACTTTGAGAAAGATAAGCAACTACATAAAAGCTCCTTAACTGTTGTGTGGTTAGTGTTTGTGGAAATAGAAGTGTTATTATTGTTGTCGAATACGTTAGAATAAAAAGGGAAAATAACCAAGAATGACATAAGATAGTTCAGTTGTTTACTAAGCTTATTAGATCTGTATATCACAACTTATGGAATATATTTTTTATTAACTTTGATTGGTTTTTTAACTTTAAATAAGTGTAGTCTTCTTTACAATATTCAAAGTATACTTTGCAATTCACACCTTCAATGTAATTATTAATATAGAGTATAGTTAAGATTATTTGTAAAAAAAAATTTTGAACTATTGGGAACTATTATATTGCTCCTTTTCATATTATGTTGATGAAGTGTACACATGCATACACTCTCATACACACACTCACACATTCACACTCATTTACTAAACCAATCCTAACACAAAACAGAGCCTCTGCATGAGCCAATGAAAAAGCCTCTACACAATCACTGGACCTGATAGAAATAGAAGCCAAATCTCCCTCAAATCATACTCTGTTATCTTAAAAAGAACAACAAATATGAGGAACGCATTGAACAAGATCGTCATGGCTGGAATGCCTTTGATCATAGTTCTGCTGGATTGGGGCTGACCTGGGGCTAAACAGCTACTACAACTACTACTCATATCTTCCTTTTGCTATTTATTTGGGGTGATCTAATCTCATATAGAATACCTGAACACTTTTACTATAGAACAAAAAGTATTTTTATCCTATACATTTCTAGACCTTCCAAAATAAATTATTTTCATGTTCTTATAGTAGTTTTTGTACAACATTAATATTGTGTATGTGTGTGTGGATGTATAATCACTGCTTTCTTTTTTTCCTTTTTGAGATTTTTTTAAATACTACAATTTTATTACACTTTAGGTTTCAAACCTGTCTACACAAAACAACCAAGTGATCAGTATGAATCAAATCCGGTGAGTTACAGCAACTTCAAATCTCGAACTTTTAAGTCACAACAACCCCAGATTGGGGAAAAGCTTAGGCAGCAAATTCCTGGAGATAATATAGTTGGCCGTAAACGTAAACACCCCACAAAACCAGGCCGCCACATATGTCATTTTTGTGGTCTTGGATGTGCAAAGCCAAGTGTGCTTGAGAAACACATCCGATCACATACTGGAGAAAGGCCATACCCTTGTGTGGCTTGTGGTGTGTTCTTCAAAACTAAAAGTAACTTGTACAAACATAATAAATCACGAGCCCATGGTGTAAAAGCTGGTCTCGACAAAATCCCCACTAGTACGTCATCCGAAATGACAAGTACTGAAGGTGAGGGTGACAATGAAGATGCCAATGAGAGTGAAGAAACACAAACAGAAACAAGTGATACAGATGGAGAAAATGAAGAAAAGCAGATGAAACATTTCCGGAAAGAACAATATTTGTTAGAATCAGATCCATTACGATTAAAAAGAGGATATTCTGAACCTGACACCAAAATACGTATTGAAGAATTTCAAGAGAAAAAATCAACATCTTTAACTGATAATTGCTTTTTTGGGGATCAGCATCAGCCTAGTAGTGGAAGTTGCAACATCACAAATACTGTGGCATCTGTGAATACCCATGCAGAGTTAAGCAAAGGTTCATCTGTGGAATTACATTGTGACAGTCCACTTCATCATTCTGGTAATTTAGATGGTAAATCTAAACTATCTATTTCAAGTATGACTGGACATACACCTGTTTATTTACCAGATAAATGCTTCTATGATGTTCCTCAGGTATCTAAATTAACAGAAACCAATTTAAGCGAAGAATCTAAAGAGGACAATTTGGTACCAGTTACAGATAATGTAGTTTCTGGAGGTTTACAAAGTTCTCATGCTAAAGAGCCAGTAAAACCTTTCAGTCTTCATGACAAGCAAACTGTGAGTTCCAAAGACCATGTGCCATTATCATTGTCTTCACAGACTTTGCATAGCAAGTCACAAGATAAATCATCTACACAATACCCCATCAATAAAAGCAATGAAGAGACAAAAACAATAAGTTCTCTCAGCATCACAGGATCGACACCTACAGATAAAAAAAGACTTGAAGAGCATATTTTACAAATCATATCTAAAAACGATACTATCGTGAATACTCCAATGTCTGAGCCACCACGCCAGAAAAGGATATTCCGTCAACACAGTGACCAACCAAACACTTCAAGCTCAAAACTAGAAGAGCTACCTCAGTCAGTGTCAATGTCTAAAGTGTCAATACCTAGTATTTTATCAATCCCTTTGACTCCAATACCTGATGACAATGATTTAAACAAAGATTTATGTCTCAGTCCACAATCTTACTTCACTCCTCTTAATTCTGAAAAGAAGGATCTCTCAAATCCAAAACTCCCAGAATTACTTTCATCCTCATCGAAGATGGAAAATTTAAATGAAAAGCTTTCTTCCACCAACATTTGTTCTAGCCTACAAGGAAGCCAAGAAATTAAAATTGAAATTAAGTTGCCTAAAACTGGATCTAATGTTGTGACTATAGCAACACCATCTCAGTCTATCATTGGTAAACCAAACATGCAGTTTTCACCTACCTCTGTTGTTACTACAGTTGTAAATTCTTCATCTTTTCTGAAAAATTCTGAAAATAGTGTTATTAAAGGGCTTCTCTTGAAAGGTAAGACATCTTCTTTGTCTTCTCCAGCTCCTCCAAGCAGGGCCATTAAGGAAAAATCAAGTAGTGTTGATGAAATAACAACAATGAAAAGTGAATCAACCCTCATTTCCTTCCAGCGTGAAGATTATGGCACTTATTCTATATCAAATGTGTCTTCTGGTTATAGCAATGTTTCACAATTACAAAAATTTCGACATTCAAAAAGTAGTTCATCTTCTACAAGTATGGATTCTTATACTTCACCTGTTGCTGTAACAGAAAAAAGACCAGACCGACCTGCTCTAGTGAAATGTAGCTCTTTCGAGAAGGATGTACCACCTGGATATCAGTCATACAGTTTTTCAAGTGATCGTGAAAGTTCAAATGATTTTGATCTTGAGAAAGGAGAACGGTTAAAAGATGATAAACTTGATCCAAACACTTTATTCAACACTGAAAATTATGACCTGGTGGCACCGAAAAAGAAAGGAAGGCCAAAAGGCTCAAAAAACAAACCAAAGATGATGAATACAACAGTATCAGTGCAGGCTTTATCTTCTACTACTTTAACCTCATCTTCAAGTTCATCACAGCAAAATTCTATTTTACTGGCAACTCTAAAGCAACCTTCTCTACAGCAGCCCTACACAGAAACATCTTGTGATTTGCCTCCTTGGAAATTGAAATTGAAAGATAAACTTATAAAGAGATCTATGAGTACAGAGAGAATGCTTTCACAAGAAAAAGATTCTGATTCATTCTCTGCACAGTCTACTATAAGTTCATCCCCCAGCACAGAAAGTTCTAGTTGTCATGGACCTGTGCGAGCTTCATCATTTGAAATGTTAAAGCAGCCTATTGACAATGAACGGAATGAAAGAAACTCACCATTAAAGAAACGGAAAGTTCCTAGCGAGTTTCTTCAGTCTGATCCTATTTTGAGACCTGGAGTAACTCGAGCTGGATCAGAACCATTAATGTCACAAATGGGACTAAATGCTGCTCAAAATGCTTCTTCAAAATCTTTGTCTGAAAAACGCCTTAGCAGTCTACCTGAAACATTTGAGTATAAATGTTCTACTCCTCAAGTGACAAGCTCTTCAATTTATCCAGTGTGTTCAGGCCCAGTTACAGTACCTGTTGTTGTTGCACAACCAATTGTTATGCCAATGAAATTTTCTGATTCTATTCAAAGTGCTGTACCTGCCCATATACCTGTCACTTCAGGGTGGAGTAAGTTGAACAAAGTTGCTTTATCAACACACTGTGATATTCAGTTATCTTTGCCAGCTATTCCAGCCACTTCTAATTCAGTGGCAGGCAAACAAATTCTACAGTTGCCTTTGGTAACAAGTCTAATTGTTTCAAAATTTCCAAAAGATAATAAAACAGAAGCCACAAATTTGGCAGAAGAATTTCCAGTGCTAAATCCTTCAAAAGAATCATCTACAAGTGTTAGTAATAGCACTGACATTGTTAGTTTCAGTGAAAAATGCACACTACCAGTAGCTGTCACTTCTATTGCAGTTTCTGTATCTGATGGCCCAGCCTCTCTTCCTTCAGGAGACTCTACCCTATCGTCTCTTAAAGAAGTTTCAACTGTGTCTACAACTGGGTGCAGTACCTCAAAGCAGCAAGTTGTCACATCCTTGCGGAGTTTAACACAAACTACATATTGTTGTATTCAGCGTTTGCAGCCCATGTATGTCCCGCAAGGTGATAATCAGAAAATTTCGATGTATTCCAACTGGAGGGTTTCAAAGCATACACCTCATCCAAGTAATCTTACACCGCAGATGTTCTTATTTCTGTACAACTCTAAGAATAAAGGTGATCCTATCTATTCTGTGGCAAAGAATAAATCTACTGAAACAAATATGACTGAGAGTTCTGAATGGAATTTATATTCCAAACAAAAACTTCTGCCAATGAGCTCTTCTGTTGTAGAGAAACTTTCCAATGGAGTGTTAACCATTGATACAACTATGGCCACAGAAGTTGTCAAACTGCCAACAGACATTATGATATCTGACAAAAAAGATATTGATTTACTGCCACAGTCAGAAAATAAAGTTGACTCTGTACTAAGTAGTACTGGTACAAAAGAAACTGTTACAACCAAAGAACCCAAACGAGTTCGAATATTTCAAGGTGGTTTTCGTTCTACTGAAGAGTACACATATATTCGTGGAAGAGGACGAGGGAAATATGTGTGTGAGGAATGTGGCATTCGCTGTAAGAAACCAAGCATGCTGAAAAAACACATCCGCACTCATACAGATTTGCGACCATACCACTGTAGACATTGTTGTTTTTCTTTCAAGACTAAAGGTAATTTGACTAAGCATATGAAATCAAAAGCTCACCAAAAGAAATGTTTGGAACTTGGTATCGATCCTGTGCCTATTATAGTTGATGACTCACAAATTGACTCAGAAGCATTAGCTGCTCAGAGTGCTATAGCGAAAGAGACTAAGAGCTTGGATGATGAAAATGAAGATGATGAGGAAGATGATGACGATATAGATGATGAAGAAGAAACTGATGATGCTGATGGCCAATTTTCGGATTCTGAAGAAAGTGCCAGGGCAAGCTTTGAAAGAATGGACACTAATGAGACAATAGATACTTCTATTGACAGAGAAAGGTAAATATATTTAAAATAATATTTTATTGTCTTTTAATGAAATGATAATATAGCTTAGTGCATAAAGTATTGGTCTATTGAACTAGAGATGAGAATTCATTCTCAATTTGCAAATATAATTTTACTTCTCAGCATGGTCCAAAAATATTCTTGAAACATCCTATTGAATCAGATATTCAGACTTGAAACTATAAAATATTATAGGAACGTTTTTCCTGTTTTATAAGAGAATATATTAATATTATGTTTGATCTAAAAATAGGACTGTATACATTTAACTAGTTAAGTGTTTTTTCTTTACTATAAACAAGTGGGATCATAAAATGTCTCAATAAAGTAGTTTGAGTGCTGATGTACTGAAAACATTTATTGGAGGCTTGGTTGGTGCATGTGAAAGAGATGACTGCATTTATTTGAATATGTGGTAAAACTGCATGACTGTTGCCCTGTAGGATTCATCCTTTTTCATATAACACACTCCATTAATTTCCAAATTGTTATGCTTGAAAATAGTTGAACAAATACAAACCAATTTTTCATTTCTCTGATCCAAGAGATATGCATAGTCTGTGCATTTCATCTCAAGAGTTGTAAATAAAAGTTATTTACCAAAGGATGCGCAGCTGTTGCTCAAGTCAAGAACAAGGCTTTTGTGTCATAGAAAGGTTCTATTTTGAAAGACCAACAGACATTCATTCATATCTACACACAACCTATTCACTTGACTGGTTCTAATGAAATTTCAAACTTTTTTTCAATAGACTTAGGATGATGTCAGTGTCCCATGGCTTCCTTAACCCTTTTGTTACTATATTTCAAATGAAATACACTGCCTATAATTTTCAATCAATTTTTAAAATAATCAAGAATTTGGAGGGATTTAGTAAAATAACTGACTTTCTTGTTAAGTTGGTGTTTGGAACTTAACAAACTGTTCTTACATAAAATTATGGAAGGTTTAAATTAAATATTAAAACTTTAAAACAAATGGTTTTTTATCATAGAACCAGGGGTGGTTTCAGGTGGGTTAGTATCAAAAGGGTTAATGAACCATTAATATGTTATTTTATCTGGGTGCTTGGTAAAGATATCCAAATATCAGTTGGTGGTATTCAGAAATATTTTAGTATTATGAAGATTCATAGTACTGTGTTAAATTGTCTCGCAACTCATAATTCTAGGCCTGCAAAGAATCAGAGAGTTTAATCAGTGTCGATCTTCTTGATCGATGGCAAAAAACCTGTAGTCTACAAAATCATTAGCAAATAAAATGAAATGGAAATTTATTAGTCTATGAATTATATAAAATAAAGAACCATTTTTAATATTTTTTGGCTATATGATGTTTGCATTTTCTTTTTCTTATCATCCTTTATTATTATATTTCATTGTTAGTAGGGCACTAATGCTTCATATTTCTGATGTGAGGCATCACTAATAGTAACTAATAATTTTAAATGTTTAATCTTTATTAAACTGAAAAGCTGAAATCAGGATCAGAAAATGTTATATCTTTAATATGGCTCATTCATATAGCTATAGTATTTGCTGGGAAGAACTCTTTTGTTATTTACATTTATACCCTTATCTTATATTTCTCTTAATGTTCTAATAAACATCTTTTGGTATCATTATTTCCATAGTGAATGTGGTATGCCAACACGTTCTTCAAGTTTAGATGCTGTTCAAACAAGTCGGATACCGGAAGTTAATTCCTTTGAGTTTTCAGAATCTGAACTTGCCAGTGGATCAGAAACCGCAATGTCTATGACATCTGTCTATGTTGGAACATCAGGGTTAGTATGCAATTTCTTTTTATGTTTCTTTTATAAATTTGAGGAGATTCCCACATATTTATTTATTCTATAAACACTATTCAAGCTCTATTGAAGAGTTTGTTGTTGTTGTTGAGTCCTAGAGTCAACCATGATCAAGTAGACCTATGATCAAAGATATTTCAACCGTGACTAACTCATCTTTTCAGGGGTGTGTAGGACTACATTATCTAATGTTTAAGAGAGATAAAAGAGAAGAGAAGTTCATAGTGGATTTCAAATCAACAAATAGTCTTTTATTCCTGTTAAGTTGAATAAATTGATCTTGATGGACCGATAGCAATAAAGTTGTTACAATGCTAGAAGCACAGTTAAGATTGTTCAACTGCATGTGTGGAAAGAAGATAGAGTAAGGTTTACCATAAAATATTCACAGCACAAATTTAGTAGCAGGCAAAAATAGGAGACAAAGATATTGACATGGACACGAGTATAGAATAGTGTGTGTGTGTGTATCATAACATGTGAATGTATATGAAGCAGCATGTATATGTGTGTGTGTGTGTGTGCTCATTGTGTGCTGGTTCAGAGAGAGCGAAAGAGAGGAATGAATAACATAAGTCAGCAGTTTATGTGTTGGTATCGATGTTGATGTAATGTCTATGTCTGTCTGTTGTGTACATGTCTGTGTTTGTTATTTTTTTTCTATTCTAAGATTTACGTTTTAACTACTGATTTGCTTGTTCTTTATCCTAACATAGAAAAGTATTTTTGAGAGAGAGAGTGTGTGTGTGTGTGTGTGTGTGTGTGTGTGTGAGAGAGAGAGAGTGTGAGTGAGGGTTTTTAACTGGCACAGCTCTGACTGACATAAGTCAGCCCAGATGGCTGAATCAACTTTGCTTGATAGAGAATGTACAAGCTTTTTATGACAGTCATTAAGTTTCCTGGAGACATGAATGCACATAAACATTGGTCAAATTTCATTCAAAAATACAGTTTGTTGTCAGTGGCAGGTGAGAAATATACAAACTGTAGATTGAAGTTTCCATGGAAATTTATCAACGTTGTCTCATAGAGTTTGAAAAAAAACATTGCAATAAGCAGTGATAGCCCACAATTTTGATGTCGAATCTATGCTGGAAGCTCCTTATAGGAAAGAAGTAAGCATAATAATAATAATAATAATAATGATAATGATAATAATGGTAATAATAATAATCGTAATCCTATATGGTAAAGCGGGCAGCTTGATGAGTATTCAAGACAGAAACTAGAAACTACTTATAAAAACAGGATATCCTTTTGAACATCAGTATTTTTTTTTGTTTAATAAAGTTTAATAGGTGCAGGCATTGCTGCATGGTTAAGAAGTTCGCTTCGCAACCATGTGGTTTCGAGTTCAGTCCCACTGCATGGCACCTTGGGCAAGTGTCTACTACTATAGCCTCGGGCCGACCAATGCCTTGTGAGTGGAATTGGTAGACAGAGACTGTACGAAGCCTGTCGTATGTATATATATATATATATATGTATGTGTGTCCGTGTGTGTGTGCGTGCGTGCTTGTCACCGCTGAACATTTATCGATGGGCTGGTGAGTTTGTTTATGTCTCCAAATATCAAATGCCTGACCGTTCGGTAATTCAGTGGTAGGATTTCCATACTTAATCAGTATGGTTGGTGACAGGAAGGGCATCCTACCGTAAAATGCTGCCCAAAGAAATCTCCATCCAACCCATGCTAGCATGGAAACACGGACGTAAAAACAATAATGATGTGACTTAGCCACAGAACTCAAGTCAGTGAACTGACAAGTTCGGGATTCGAATCTGACCAGAAATCCTGTCACAAATGTGTCCTTCCATTTTTTCAGCTGGTAAGGTGTGATTTGAGGGGGATTTCTAGCAGGTCGAGTGACCATGTAGAATTTCCCTCTGTTTCAAATCCTGGTGTTCTCTGGGCAGTATGTAAGATTAGCAAGTATGGATTAAAAATTAGTCTTAAAAAGCTGACAAAGCTAGATTTGCCCCTACTTTATCTATGACTAAAATAAATTGGCTATAAAAAAGCAGTATATTTTAGTGTAACTAAGAAGACTAGTTATTTTTTATTTTATTTATTACTTATTATTAATAATGATTTGTTTAAGGGTGATGGAGTGCTGAACAAAAATGCTTTGCAATATTTTATTACATCCTTTTACTTTCTGGCTTCAAACCCTACTGAGAGTTGGCTTTGCTTTTCTTCCCTTCAGGTTTGATAAAATAAGCACCAGTTATGTATTAGAATCAATTAAATCAATATACCATTCCTTCAAATTTGCAGTAAAAAATTTGAAATGGAGGGATCCACTTGACCAGCTAGAAATTGGAGCCAAAACCCCTCAAATCACAACCTACCATGTTAATTGTGTCTTATGCTTTTTAATGTAAATAATTATTAGTAATATCAATAATTATTTACATTAAGAGGCGCAAGATACAATTACAGAATATTAGAGTAGCAATATGTAAATGTTACATGAGAGAAAGATAAATAGTACATGAAAATAATTTTTACAGAACTACTGAAATTGTATTGACAGTAATTAAAGGGAATTCTTTCTTATGTCCCTAGAAAATATCTTAAAACATAAAAAGCAAAGTTTTTTTAGTTTATTTTAGATATCAAAGCTAAGGCCATGCTGGAGCATGGAGAATTAAAGAGTTTTCTAAATCTAGTTATAAACTGTAATTTTTAATAAATTTTAGTTGAGTTCTCAAAAGGTTTGCAGTTGCAACTAATGTGGTTTGTGCAGCCAAACTAGCTAAAACTCAGCTGTTTGTATTCCTTCACCAGCACAGTTTTTGAGTCCATGGCCAAGACATTTAAGATTTGTCCACTCATTTTACGTAATTGTAAACTGGGACCAAGTATAGGTATGTATCAATACTGTAAATGGTAGTAATGCTGTATAATTGATTTCTAACATTGGCACAAGATTGCAAATTTTGTGAAAGGGTATAGTTAATTAAATTGACTGCAGTTGGACTTTAACTCAGCATGTAAAGGAATGTAACTAAATACTGTAAACCATTTTGACTATAGAGCCCTTGGAATGCTATATAATTAACCAGTGTTTTATTGGTTTTCCATATAGAGTTCAAGTTCTCTTGTAGGTGTGAAGAAGGCAACGGGGATCCATTCCAGTCTATTTTTTTTGTATCTAAACTAAGTATGTGGCTGTCCCAGAAACTAAATGGTTTATTTCAATAACTGGAAACTTGATTTGAGGAAGGAAAGCGTAAAGTGCATGCATTTTTGCTTCTTTTGTCTGATAGGACGATTTAGGATGAGTAAAATTGTTGAAAACATTTAGTTACTTTCCAGTTGTATTTAAATAGTTATACTTAATCAAAGATTCTAATAACATACTGATATGTTATGCTTATTTATTCTCATATCCCTTTTTTTCTTCTTATCATCTATGTTTCCTAGTTTGTCAGCAACAGTTTCCAATGCCATGATTGCAAATCTCACTGGTAAGTTAATTGTCTTTTTATTCTTTCTCCCTGTCTTTTCAACCCAGTATTCAAATGGCTACATTAAAATAATATCATAAGAAAGAAGCTATATATTGTACAAACATTTATGTGCTTTTCTAACACTATTCTTACTGTATTTGGATAATAACTATAGCATAGCTATCAGAAACATTTCAGATGCTTTATTTCATTTAACACTAAATGGTTTTAAGAAAGAAGCAAGAAAAAGGCACTGATTATCTTCATCATCATCAGCATCACCGCTTTACATCCGCTTTCCATGCTGGCATGGGTTGGATAGTCGTCACAGTCTGAGTCAGTTCTTAATTGGAGTTACTGCCTTCTTACATGGGTTGGAGGATTGCGTCTTGCTCATACTTTCCAGTTTAAGCAATGTTTGTATAGCCGGATGCCCTTCCTAACACCAACTACTTTACAGAGTGTACTGAGTGCATTTTATCATGGCACTAGCACTAGAGAGGTTGTAATATTCCTTACAAGACTAAAGGGTCCTCTCAGCCCTATGGTGTCTCCGTTTGTTTGTCAACCACTTTACAGAGTGTACTGGGTGCATTTTATCATGGCACCAGCACTAGCGAGGTTTCCTTGTCCCCTGCAAGACTAGAGAGTCCTCACAACTGTATGTTGTTTCCATTCGTTAAAGGCAACGTGACCAAAGGGTGTGTATAGAAGAAAGAGCGATGACAGAAGAGCCAGGGAGAGGGTGAAAGAATCAAGAGTATGATGGGGGAAAAACAGAGCTATTGGGTGAGAGGGTGGTAAAGGAGAGCGTAAATGGAAGAGACAGTACTGGAGGGCATAATGGAAGAGAGTCAGTAATGGCAGGGAGTAATGTAAGAGAGACCATGATGACAGCTACATGTTTGCTAATAAGAGAGAGTGAGTGATGGATAGTAGTAGAGATGGGCAATGGTAAAAATGTGTGATGTATGTCAACGAGTGACCTGAAGGGGTGGGGTCATGGTTAGCAGTGCAGAATTGTGAATGGTGGAGTGCATTAGATGGAGAGCGGATGGTTGGGGAGAGGGTGAGTGATAGAGGAATGAGAGGGTATTGAAGGGGCGGAATGAGTGATAGAATTGTGAGGGTATCGAAGAGGTGGGTGGCAACCGAGGGAGACCTAACAGGAGCATAATGGGTGAGCCCAAATGTAGATATATTATACAACTTAGCCCCTGTCACTATTCCATTTTAACATTCCTTTCACTACACTTGCATGTGTGGGCAGGTCTTCTCCAGCTCCGCGTGTTGACAATTGTCACGGTCCTTTATCATCTCCTTTGTGAGGCTCAGTGTCATGAGATCAGTTTTCGCCACTTTGTTCCATGTCTTCCTAGGTCTCCCTCTTCCACAGGTTCCATCCACTTTGAGCACTCAGTACTTCTCTGTACAGCTGTCATCCTCCATATGCATCATATGCCCATATCAGTGCAGTCTTCTTCCTTGTGTGCTACATCTGATTCTTCTTATATCTAGCTTTTCTCTCAGCTCATTTGTGCTTTGTTGTTCATGCACACTAACATTATACATCCAGCAGAGCATGCTCACTTTATTTATTTCTACTCTTCACAAATCCTCTGGATTCAAGGCCCACGTCTCACTACCATGCCTCATCGCACTTCATACTCACGTATCATACAATCTGCCCTTCACTCGAAAAGAGAAACCCTTTGTTGCCAGAAGAGGTAGTAGTTCCTTAAACTTTCTCCACCCCACTCGTACTCTGACTACTATGGTTTCGGTACACCCGCCTCCACTGCTAATTAGGTCACCAAGGTAACTAAAGCTATCAACTACTTCTACTGAGCTTTCTAAGAAATTTGAAGGAATTTATTTCTCATGTATTCTTACTACTAACTACTCTGTGCATCTGCCACATACAAAGTCTACTTTCACTATCAAGCTGTCTGTGATCCCACTACACCTCTTGTGTGTCCATAGTTAACACTGAGTACTCCGTATGGAATTTCTACCTACTCCTTTTCTGTATATTGAGCATGGCCATTTCCCTGATGGTAGCAGGGTCCTATCTTCTTTCCTACTTACTGAAACTTTATTCTTTATTAAATATATTTTGAGGTCTCTCAATTCTAGATTTTGCTTCCAGGTTTGGAATTTTTTCTCTAAATCTACTACAGACTTAGCTATAAGAACCAAGTCATCAACATACAGGGGTTCCCATGGACAACTGGTCGTAAACTCCTCTGCTATGGCCTGGAGATCTATAATAAACAGTAGGGGGCTGAGGACTGAGCTCTGATGGACCTCTACCTGTAGGCTAAATTCATCACTGAACTCATTGCTGATTCTCATCTTACTGTGCCTCTGTACATGGCTTGCACAGTCCTCACAAGCCATTCATCTATTCCTAGTTTCATTAGCAACCACCAGATTACAGAGTGTGGAACCTTGTCAAAAAGCCTTCTCCTGGTTGATAAATGCTAGATATAGGGGTTTACTCTTGGTTTAGTACTTCTCCTGCAGTTGTCTCACTAGGAAGATGGCATCAGTAGTACTTCTTCGTGGCACAAAGTCAAACTGCATATCATCTAGGCTAATTCTTTTCTTAATCAATTGTGCTATAACTCTTTCCATAACTTTCATGACCCAGTCCAACAATTTTATTACTCTGTAATTACCTCTCTCTAGTGCATCGCCTTTGCCCTTGTAGCAGTTGACAATGCTGCAGCTACGCCAGTCGTTGGATATGACACCGTCCTGTATTACCTGATTGACTATGCAAGTGACTATCCCGTGCCCCACTCTGCCAGACATTTTAATCATCTCAGCAGCTATCCCTGATGGACCAGCTGCCTTCCCTGTCTTCATATCATTAATTGCACTTGCTACCAAACTGCTGTCAACTTGAATGGCTAGTCCCTCTGCTGGGTCTACTTGGGAAAGATCCTCATTCTCCTGTGTATTCTCATTAAACAACCTCTTGTAATAACTCTTCTATGTCTCTTTCTTTTTGGCACCAGTAAGAGCAAGTGTACCGTTATCATTCTACATACACTTCTTCCCCTATGATGTCTCAATTTTCTCTCATATACTGCCTTGCAATCCGGAATATCTCACACCTCTGATCTTCATGTTGCAGAACATTGGCAAGCCTCTTACTTTCTGCCTCTCCCCTTGCTAAGTATACCTAACATCTAACTTCTCTTCCAGCTACCTGACATTGCGCTTTGCTACTCCCTTTCTTCCAGTTTTTCGAGGTCTGTCTCTTAGTTTTTATGGCTCTATCTACAGTGCTATTTCACAACCATGTAACCTTCCATTTGGCTGGGACCTTGCACCAGCCACATATCTGGCCTGTAGGTTGTCTTGCAGGAACTCCCAGTTGTCATCTATGTTATAACTCTGTATCCCCTCCTTGTCATATGCATCAATTAATATTTCTCTGAACTTATGGCTGATTGATGTTTCTTTAACTTCCATGTCCTCCTTCATAAAATTGTCTTTTGTCTCTTGGTCCATCTAGCTCTTACTTTTAAGTCACTGATCACTAGCCTAATGTTGAGTGGTACATTCTTCACCAGGGAAAGACTTAGCATTCACAACCATCTGTCTATCCCATTTCCTGGTGAATATGAAGTCTATCTAGCTTCTGTGCTCACCTGATTGATAGGTGATCATGTGGCTCACTGGTTTCCTGAAGTTAGTGTTGCAAATGATTAGGTCATTTGCATCAGAGAACTGCAAGAGCCTTGATCCCTCTTCATCCCTTGTACCATAACCATAGCCTCGATGTAGCCTGGAGAAGCCCTCATGGCATTGTCCCACATGTCCATTAAAATTGCCAGCCACAATAATGAAGTCACTGTCAGTCGTTATGGAGGTAGTCTGCGGAAGGATCTCATAAAAGCTGTCCTCCTGTTCATCTGCCAGCCCTCACTGTAGAGCGTAGGCAGAGATAAATGTCGCTGTTATGTTGTCCAAGACTAGCCTAAACTTCATTATTCTATTGCACGCTCTGACTACCTCAATTACCTTATCTATCCATTTCTATGCTAGCAATATGCCTACTCCACTCACCCCATTGTTGTTACCTGCCCAGAAGAATTTGTACCTTTGTTCCTGGCTGAGGCTCCCTTCCCTCTTACTTCTTGCACACAGCACACATCTGCTCACCTCCATTCCAACATCTCCACAATCTTTAATTAAAAGAAATAGGAAGCTTGTAAGCCTGTTTCTATTACAAAGCTTCTAAATTATTATCTGTTAATTTTGATTAATGATATATATTTGTAGCTTTTTGTATTCAGAAGGGGAACAGTTATAGAAGAGTTTGGCTACTTTGAAGTAGTTAACTTCCTTGGGTTGCATGCAAGAAGGAAAGTGGGTATATAAAGAATGATTCAAAATGCAATGGTTATAAAAAAAAAGTGGTAATGCTTGTTTAGTGTAGGATTTTTCAGTCATGAAAGAAGTTTGCTACAGGCTGTGTGATGGCGAATTGTCAGAGTCGTTAGCGTGTCGGACAGAATACCTTACGGTATTTTTTCTGTCTCACTGCGCTCTGAGTTCAAATCCCGCC
>JAOPJM010001604.1:15985056-16000008 GCA_027124095.1 Muusoctopus leioderma
TAAACCTCTTGGCAATACTCCCACGCTTTCCCGAAAATCTGCTGTAGAGTAAATATTTGGTCGGTCGTGCTGCGACCTGGACGAAAGCCACACTGTTCATCAGCTAGCATGGGCTCGACCATGTTCCTACATCTCTTTTCCAGGCACCTATGCTAGGTGCCTGATATGGTGGTAACTTGTATAAATATTTTCAGCAATGACCAACTACATATCCATTTAATTAAATCTATATTACACATCCCAACTACAATAAATAGCAGTATATTTATATAATTGAATTGAGAACTTCTCTGTAGTGAACACATGATTTCAGTGTCATTCGATAAATATGCTGACTCCTTTTTTTAGCATCATCTCTGCAGTGAACGTAGATGAGACTTTATTCCATTCATTGACTGAACAAAAATAGACCATTTCAGACGTGTTGCTTTTGTAAATGGAAAACTACTAAATTCAAAAATAGTTTTGTTTGTATTACGTTAATTGATTTTATTTTTTTTATTGAAAATGCTTTATACGAGCGAACGAGGGAGCGAGAAAGAAAGAAAGAGAGAAAGAGAGAGAGACCTAAACTGTGCCGTAATTAAATAATAGAATATGTAAGAAATACTTAAGAACATTGTTTTTATTAAACAGATTTGTTATCTACACCAGAATTAAAGAATTATTGGAATAATGTAATCAAATATAATAACGCATATAGGCGCAGATGGTTATGTGGTTAAAGAGTTCGCTTCCCAACCGCATGGTCTCGGGTTCAGTCCCACTGCGTGGCACCTTGGGTGAGTGTCTTCTACTATAGCCTCGGATCGACCAATGCCTTGTGAGTGAATTTGGTAGACGGAAACTGTAGAAGCCCTTCGTATATATATTTATATGTATATATGTGTGTGTGTTTGTGTTTGTCTCCGTATCTGTTTGTTTACCTCCCGTAACTAGCGGTTCGGCTTAGAGATCGATAAGATAAGTACCAGACTCAAACTGGGGTCGATCAAATCGACTTCAAGGCGGTGCCCCAGTATGGCCGCAGTCAAATGACTGAAACAAGTAAAAGAGTAAAAGAGTATATCTATGTAATATTTGCATGGTCGTATTTATATATTTATATAGATTTATGTATACTTATTGCACGATCGCAAATATTTTCTTTAAAACAAGATCAAACTTGTAAGAAGTGACATTATCTTATTAATTGTTTGTAAAATGACTTTCATCGTAACAGCCAATTTAATAGATTATTTACTACTAGGCTCACTAATGAAATTGTAAATCCTTCTTCTCCGGTTCAACTCTCCGTTTCGATTACTACATACACCCTATACCAAAACTTTCCTCCCCTTCTCCCCCTCTCTGTATGTTTATGTTTACTACTTCAACCCACTACCTCTACCCTATACCAAATTACTACTATATATATAAGGAAAATGTTATCTTACTAAACACTGTTTTGAGAAACCAGTATCGGAGAAACTTCAACGTAAACAGTCACTGTTGACAGGCACCTTGGGCAAGTGACTTCTACTATAGCCCCGGGCTGACCAATACATTGTGAAGGAAATTGGCAGACGGAAACTGTACAGAAGCCCATCGTATTTATATACGACGGGCTTCTACAGTTTCCGTCTACCAAATTCACTCACAAGGCATTAGTCGGCCCTAGGCTATAGTAGAAGACACTTACCCAAGGTGCCACTCAGTGGGACTGAACCCGAGACCATGCGGTTGCGAAGCGAACTCCTTAACCACACAGCCATCTGCACCTATATAAATACAAAGATAACTGCTTTCCTATCTAAATTGTTGCTCACCAATTATATTTGATGATTCAACAAATTTGAGGTAAAACTTACCATTATGTATCTCAGTCTATAATAAAGTATTTCTCTTATTAATAAACCTCAGTGATATATTTTTCTAAATATTTCTCTTATCTCCTTTGGCACCTGTTTCTCAAGACACAATGGAGTTTTGCACCACTGTTCAGTCAAGATTTGAGCTGCAGCCCAACATGGGAGGGGCAACTACCTCCTGTACTGTTGCTGCCACTTTTCATGGTGGTACGGAAGTGACCTCTCCAGGGCACAACCCTGGGCAAGGTGTATGGAGATCCTGGGTTGCCTAGACACCACAATCTCCCTCTTACCCTTGATGATGTGACTGGAAGGAGTATAGAGCATTTTCACTGCAGAAGTTGCTAGAGAAGTGTCAAGTCAAACAACAGACAAACTCCATTCCAGATCTATTATAATGTTTTCTCACTCACCTATAGCTTGGGATTTATAATGTTTTCTCCCTTACCTATAGCTTTGGATTTGCAACTCTGTCAGCTGAGCCCGGGACTCATGTTTGGCAGGGTCATCTCTTATAGTTGTGTTATATATCACAATATGATATCTCTGGTCTTACACTTTCTATATTTCTTTGTTTTATGATGTTATATTTTAACTGTATGTGCACTGTGAATTAAAATAACATAGTATGTATTTAAATAAGTTATTACATAAGATGTCTGGTCTTGTATTCCATTAAAGTTATTTGAAAAGACAACTGTATACCAATATGATAAATTTGTCTCTGAATAATGAACTCCATCCCTCGGCAGCTTGAATGACCTAGGCTCAGTAACATATTATGTATATGAATAGCTCACTTTGTATCTCTTGGTTCAAGTCTATAGCTAAATACAGGATTCAATAAAACAAAAAATCAAAATGTTGGTGAGGGGGTTAAACTTCAGAGAGCTCTAAATTAGAAAATTATAGAATAACTGTTAAGAAACAGATGGTTGTTGTTGTTGTTTAGCACCAGGTCAACTTTGATTTAGCAGGCCTATGATCAAAGACATTCCAGCCAAGATCATTTTATTTTTTAACCCTTTTGATACCAAACCGCCTGAAACTACCTATGATTATGATACAAAACTTTTCATTTTAAAGTGTTCCTATTTAGAAAACCTTCCACCATAATTTTATGTAAGCAGCCTTTTAAGTTATGTTCCAAACACCAATTTAAGAATGACTAAGTTATTTTACCTTCAAATTCTTGATTATTTTCAAAATGAATTAAAAGTCATAGGCAGTGTATTTCATTAGAAATATGGTAATGAAGGGGATAAACCATACAATGGATGTTCCTTTTCTTAATCAATTTGAACATACTGTTCCCCTCTGTATTGCATAGGAATTTTGTTTTCTGTCCCAGATGACTGTATTGGGTCTGGTGTGTTTGCATTTGGTAGAAGTTCTGATGGGGAAATTCCACCAATGTTCTTTGAGTCTGTATATATGTTGTTGTTATTGTTTAATCCCAGGTCAGCCCTGGTTGGGCAGACCTATGATCAAAGGGATTCCAGAAGTGACCATCCTATTTTTGTTATTTAGGTGAATCTACGACCACATTATTTAATGGGTTCTCATATTTTTTAAAGACAGTAGGGTGTGATTTGAGGATGATTTGGCTGCTATCTTTAGCAGATTGAGTGACTGCATAGTGGCTATCTCGTTGGCTCATTGTGTATGTATGTATGTAGGTATGTAGTATGTAGGTATGTATTAGTATATGTCTCTTTATTTTTAATTCTTAGAATTCTTCCTATAAAGAAGGGGTTGGTTTCTAACTGACAAACAAAGTGTTGTCATTGTAATTTAGATAACAACAATACTAAAGAGCTATATGTTTACATTTAGACCACTTAAAACCGTTGTTGTGGTTTATGTTGTGTCACTTAATGTCCTGTAATTTAGTAGTTCAACAAATAGATATCGATAAAATAAATACCAGACTGAAATAAATACTGGGATCAATATGATTGACTAAATCCTTGAAGATAGTGCCCCAGTATGGCTGCAGTCTAATGACTGAAACCAGTAAAAGAATATATAAATATGTCAAGGTCATGTCAACTGTGCATGTCTGAGAAATACCATATATTAACAAAAAAGCAGATATTTTAAACAGAAAGACTAAGATAATATCAAAATTCCACCAAGAAAACAAATTCTACCTGGTAAATGTCAACAGTAATCTAGAAACTGAAACAAAAACATAATATAACAAGACGAGATAGATTATAAATAATAGGACAAACTGGAAGTTTACAACATGCAATCTCACAGCACTGAATGCCAACAATAATTCTATTAAAATTTTTTAAAAAATTTTCTTTGATGACATACCATCTGACCATTGCCATTCTGGCAAGACATTTGAAGTAATAGAAAAGTAGTTAACTTTAGCTATAATATAATACAATCATATATTTAGTGTTACCCTACACACACATATGTGTGTGTGTATATATATGTGTGTGTGTGTATCTATGTATATATATATATATATATATAATATATATATACACATATATATATATATATACATATAATGTATATATATATATATATACGTATATATGTATATATATACATATATATATTTAAATAAAATGTTTTGGGGTCAAAGTAGAGCAGGTTCACTGACTCTACAGAAATATGCTTCTGTTAGGTGAAGACTTTCCTTCTAACATGCACCTGCACAGATTTACATACATATATACAAATTTAAAATTTAAATACAAAGATTAGAAAACAATTTTTATTTTTTTAATGACCCACCCCTATATTGTAATTTAAATCCTGACTACCTAAATTTGTTCCACAACATATACATTGTCTGACCTTGTTGGGAAATGTCCAAAGTCGGGTTTTATCCATAGAAGTGTTTGGGGTTGTTTTTAGAGCTTTTCTGAAAAATTGATAAAGTTTGTTTAATCTAATCTGTCTTTCAGAAGTGATATATTGTGTCTTGAAAATATCAGATTCTACCGGAAAGGAGAGAAGATATAGTTTTTTGTTTTTTTTTTGTCTGTAGCAAGCTATGTGAAGCAAGCTATGTGTCTCTTTCTGTTTATTTAACACTCTATCTACCAAACTAGCTACCTATCTATTTCTGTCTTTTTACACATAACAAAATATATCTATTTCTTTTGATAAGATTCTTTTTGTTTCAAATATTGTATTTTTAGCATTTATTTTTTTCATTTTGAGTTGTTTATTCCAACTGTAGAAGAATGTTCATACTTCTAATGCTCTCATTTGTATAGTTAATTGGTGAAACAATTCTTTGTTGTTGAATCAGTATATTTGAGCAAATCCTACTTGAAACACACAATCTTCATAATTGTTTTAAATTAGTTGTATCCTTTTTAAAGATCTCTTTAAAAAAATACAAATTTGTTATTGTAATATACTTGAGTAAGAACATAAATATACTACATGTAATATACTATATGTAATATACTACAGTAAGAAATGCTTGTATTTTTTATTTATTTAATTTGTATTTTAGCTTAAGAATTTTATCAAATTTTTTGTTTGCATTAGCTATAGTTCAAATAATTTGATACATTATGCATAATCTATTATAAATTAATAGTTAAATGCATTATTTATAAGAAAAATAGAATATCTTAAAATGCAAGGAGAATATATATATATGTGTGTGTGTGTATTTAGCAATACTATATTTTATTTTTAAAGTCTCCCCACCCCTTTAACGGAGTTTTTTTTTAAAAAGAAAACATTTTATTTCTCATAGATAGTTTTAGAAGCAATGATATTAAGACATTGATGATAGCTTTCTTTTTCCATTTCTATTATGTAATTCCAGTTTTAATATTAAACTAATTGATGAAGTTACTGCAAATGGAAATTTAACTTCCTTTCTCTACTTCAACATCAAGAAATTTAGTAAATATATGTTGACATCCTTCATATTTCTAATAGTACTTCATACATTAATCTTAGAGTTATTCTTTTCTTTAAGTATTTCTCACTATTTTTCTTTGCATATGTAAAGAAACCTTTTTCCACCTTATGTGTGTCCATGTATACAAACACACATACATACACATTTAAACAGTATACTTCAATCCATTAATCAGGCTTAAATTATAGTGAAGGAATTTACTGCATTTATTATCCATTCCATGTACCATGATATAGCTAATTCTTTCCCTCTCAGCATTAACTTAAAAACATTAAAACCACTTCCTTCACAAATTCTTCATTTTATTTTGTCTGTTTTGTATGTGTATATATGTATGAGTGTGTGTGTGTGCAATGTCTGTATATCTGTGTCTTTTTCAAAAACTACAGTTTGAGTCAAAAACTACAGTTTGAGTCATAGATTTCAATACAATTTGAAACTGTTGTTTGATTTCCTTTTTTTTCATTTTGTTTATTTTTTTATATCTTCATTCCTCTATACCATATTTTAGGTTGTTGAAAGTAGTGGAGAGTGTCTTTTATGTTCACTTTAAATTATATTTTTGCAACTTCCTTTGAACAAATATTCTTTTAGTGAGTAAACTAGTTTTGTTGAACTTGAAAGAATTTGCATTGATTTCTAGGTAATTTGTATCTTCTTGAAAATTGTCTTAATATTTTCTAATGACGAAAACAAATCACAAGTTTTACTATCTGTTTTTCGATTATTCAAACATCTTCAATACAAAGTGTGAGGAGGATATTTTAAAATCAAAAAGAACAAAAAGCCGTATTTAAAAATATTGCTTACTTTTTATCTTGTGTTTCTGATAATTCGTTTTTCAAAAGGATATAGCTACAATTTTTCATGAAAGTTTGCAATATTTTCATTGTTAGCATTTTTGGGTGGCTTTATATTTTTTATTTTAAATCTATTTTATTCTTTTGAGGAATAAAGCATTTATGAGAAATTTTAAGTGTTTGGAAGACACACATATTAGTATAGAAATCAGTTTAAATTGGTTTGTATATTTGACATCTAACAATCTTTTCATCTTATTTTCTCTTTGTTAATAATTAAGCCCTTGCTTCCAGCTTTCTTTAAAGGGAAGATTATTAGCTATTGTTTGTCAGCTCAGACATCAATACACTGCATTTATTTCATCTCAAAGAAGTAAGCAATGACTGATATTGAAATAAACACTTTTGTATTTATATAATTATACATATCTCTACAAATTTCCTGATTTAGTTGGAAATATAATTCAGAACAGTATCAAAGCTGTAATAGTTTAAATGGCAAAGATAGATAAAATTACTTTTAGCTGAATTTTAGAAATCCTGCGAGTCATATGGTATCTCATTTGTGGCATTTGACTTACAAAAGTATATTTGGTTTGGTAATATAAAATTTACATACATTAAGTGAACTAAACAAATAAGTCTTCTTTTTCTTTCCTTATGGAAAGAAAAAGAAGACTTGTAATTTAGTTTTTTGCTAATTGATATTCCCACTCAGAGTAAAATGATGATAGATTACCTGAGAAACAAGAATTATTTTAGCAGCTTTGAAAATAAGCTTTATTTTTGTTTATTTTTTATTTTCAGAAAATAAGAGATGCTAACTAATATTTTCTCAAAAATGATTTGTACTTTTTATTTTTTTATATCAAACTCTTGTAATAATGATCTATCTTTTCCATTACAGCTGTTCACATTGTGCTGAGATATGTTTTTAACCAAATTAAAGGATTTGTAGAGTCATGTATAAACATCAATAATTATGTATAAGTATCAAAATATCTAAAATTTGTATTCAAAATTGTCTAGTAGGAAAAGCAGTTTATTAAACCCATAGAAAATGTTAACTGAAATAGACACAGATGTGTTCATGCTACCCCCCCCCCAAAAAAAAAAACTTTTGTGTATGATAGAAACATTTTAAGTAGAACAATATTCATATTTATTTTTATAATGTTTTTTTTCCATTATACTCTTAACCATTTTGTTACCATATTTCTAATGAGATACACTACCTATGATTTGCAATTCATTTTGAAAATAATCAGGAATTTTGAGGGATTTAGTAAAATATCTAACTTTCTTGTTATTACGTTGGTGTCTGGAACATAACTTAACAAAAAGAAGTTCTTATATTAAATTATAATCGAAGATCTAAATTTAAATATGAAAACTTTAAAACAAATGGTTTTTTTAATTATAGAACCAAGGGCGGTTTCAGGCGTGTTGGTATCAAAAGGGTTAAAGCATTGTTTTTAACTTATTTTGTCTTTATATCTAATTTTCTTTCAATATAGGAATTTGGTAATACATTGTAGCTACTTTGAGGGGAACATTGCTTGAACCTGATTTACCAACTAATGACTGTTATTTTGATATCTCCATCATTATTAAAATAATAATCTGTAGAATAGAAATTGTCATTGAAACATTACCTGTTAGATGCTTTCTCAGTTAACCTTTGTAGAGTGTCTTTTCTGAAATTCACTTTCCTAATTTCAAGCAGTCAAAATAGCATTATTCTAATTCTGCATAAAACTAAAGCGATATTTATCTGTATTTTTTGTGATGGTAGAATTGACTGGATAGAAAAGACTGCTTCACCTATATTTATGTCTTGTCTTTATTTTATTTTTTTTTAAAAAGGAACAAAAAAAAACAAAACAAATTGTAGTTTTTGTGGATATAAGGTAGTACACTATGGGTCTTTGTGTATGTGTGTGTGTGTGTGTATACATGCATGTTCGCATCATTGTTTTTTCTTTTGTTCATTCCCAGTAAGTAATAGTAACTTTTTAGATTCTAAAAGTTTGCTTTTCCTTCGATTTTCATTTAGTTAAATCATTCTGTTAAAAAAGTGAATAGGACAAATTTTACTCTCTCACACAAACACACACTCTCACTCTCTCATTTTGTTGAGAATATTGTTTGACCAGTAATGGGTTCCATAGAATGTAGTAGTAACTGTTGTATATGTATGAAATGTAGACCAGGCAGGTGAACAACAGAGACAAATATGATCATTCAGTCACATGACCATTGAGCCAAATATTAGTGTATCTGGCATAAAGGGATCTTGCAGGCAGTGTAAAATTTGGCTTCTTTGATTCTTGGATTGAGAAAGCTAAGTAATGGACATTGAATCAAATAATTTCTTTTTTACTTGACTATCCCACCTTTCTGTCTCTTTTTCATATTTCCTAATCAGATAATTTAGTGTAAAGAAATGGTCTATAATTTTTTGATGAATATTGAAGTTTTGTGTCAGATAGTAATATAAGGAGAAAGCTTAGATAATTACATCACCATTGACCATTACAAAGTAATTGATTTTAGGGCAAAGAAAGGGGGGAAATATTTCTATTATCCAGCCCTTCTCTCATTCTGTCCATTCATTCATGTATGTGTTCAAAGTATAATCTGTCATACCCTTTAAATTTTATTATTTTCTTCTTCATCTAGACATCTTATTGATTATATCCTAATGTGTCATAGCTTCAAATGCTTATATACCTAATTATTACTCTGACATTGTGTGTACAAACGTTTGCATAGCAATACATACACACTATTCTTTTTTGTAGTCTGTTATGATATCAGGCATTCCAATAACCAACTATCAAACATAAATCACTCCACCCTTGCTAGCTGATCACTCATCTTTATATTAATTAGTTTTGTTCAGGTAAAGAGTGGGAAGCTGGTTATCTCTTATATTACATTATCAACAATACATCTCTTACTGAAATATTGGGTTTGTTACCATTCTATACTCAACAGATGTATATATTTGTTTATAGCACAAGAAAGAAAACTGGACAATTTTAATCAAACGAGAGCTCTATGTCTATAGATGTTTATAATTAAAAAAGAAGTTTCAACACAATGCAGCTTTGTAAATAATATAAAAAGGCTCTTATTCTCCCTAACAGTGGTTCAATCCATATGCATTATATTTAACATTTCTTTTTGTTTCTGTTTGCCTTAGCTAATATTTAATTATTTTTACTATTTCACTCTTTCTGCATGAGTAAACAGATTCTGTGCCTTGATTTATAATTAGAGTTTATCTTCAGGATTCCTGTTACTAGTAAATACAAATATGTTTGTATAAAAGAAAGTTTGAGGAATGTCGATGTAAGTTCAATTACTGTGAGGCATGGAAAGTCTAATATTTCAGGCTCTTGTCCTTCAACATAGAGTAGAAAAAGATGGAGTTGTTGGCCTGGCTGTTGACCTATAGCAATTATCCTAAAGTCTTACATTTAGATTTCTTGCTTAAGTGTACACCTTGTCATTAGTTTTTATTATTTATATGAAGGTAGTGGATTGATAGAATCATTAGAGAGTTGAACAAAATGCCTTGTGGTATTTGAACCAGCTCTTTATGTTCTGAGTTCAAATCTTGCCACGGTCAACTTTGCTTTTCATTCTTCAGGAGTCGATAAAATAAAGTAACAGTCAAGTACTGAGATCGATTTAATCGACCAACACCCCCTGCTAAATTTCTGGCCTTGTTTATGTTAGAAACAATTATTTATGATAGGTAGTTTAGTTATAGTATACCGATAATTTGAATATACATTGTCAAATAAGATATACCATCATAAAAGGAATGGTTTAAGTATTTTAGCAGGTTATATTCACACATGCACGCACAAGTACACACACACGCATATATACATACACATACATACTATGATGAATATTTAATATATACCACTTTTGCAACATATGTAATCTACTTATTATTTACATATAGCATGTCCTTCTGTTAAGCAATGATAGAAGTGATAACACCTACAATCTAACACACACACACACACACACACACATACTCACACTAGCAAGTACAAAATTAAAAAATATTCTTGCCTTTTCTGCTTATTACTACTACAACTGCTGATGCTAATTCTAAATGCTGCTGCCTCTACTACTACTACTGCTATTTTTTTGTTTTCACAAAAATAAATTAAATGTCAACTTATCAAGTTGGACAATTTTACTGATTCAACAGATGCTGGTGTAGAATAATGGATATGAAATCTTATTGATGGTGATGATAATATCACTATACTATGTTTCTCTATTTCAAAGTGTTGTTCAAAATCTACTGGTTCTCAGCATATTCTTATTTTTTCTCCTCTTGTTGCTTATTTTCTCCCGGTGACATGTAAAAGCTGAATCGGGAAGCCAAAATTTGTTTATTATTTACTCTAAAGCATTCAGTTTTACATTCAGTTGTTTTTATCGTTGGATATATTTATTTCTTGTTGATTGCTGCCAGTTTTTCCAAATTCTACTTGTTTATATTATTTCTACTCGTTTGTGATCTTGATATTATTTAGGTTTCTCCTTTGCAATAGAACAGCTGGTCACCAAGTGACAAGGCACTCTTATTTGAATACAAACAATATCAGGCATTTGTATTAATCTGTGTTTGTAATGGATGTATTGCATGTCATTTCAGTAAATTCAAATAAAGAATGTTTGGGATATTTTACAGTTCTTAGCTTTTCCACTGATAAATGAATTTGTGTATGTGTGTGTGTCTGTGTCCATCCAAACATATCTTCATATAATATATACAAATTTCTACACTAACACTCACTCACTCGCTTTAACAGATTTTCTTAAACTCAATAGATAAAACAGTTGGTATATTGCCAAATACATACCTGGTGATTCAATAATTAGCCAGCTTATGAATATCAATACAATATTTTATTAAACATCAAACAAAAAAAAATACAAAAGTGGATATTTTTCATTTTTGAAAAATAGTAGCAAATAGTTGTTGCCTTTGTCTCCAGATTTAGTTTCAACTTTGTATGATAGGAATAAGTTGATTGTTCTGCTATTTGAACATTCAGTATGATTTCCTGTCAACTATATCTTCGTAAAGTTTAAGAGATCTGGATATTGATGGCATGGGGGAGGGGGGCAGACAATTAACATTACTTTGATGAGTTTCAGTAATTTTCATGGATAACTTTTCATATATCTCACTGTATTCCCACCCTATCTGCACATCTCTTCATCAAATACTGAATTGTCAAATTGTTTCATCCAATACTTTACACTAGAATGTCAACATAAAAGTTGGACAGTACACTTGCAGACTTGAGAACATTTCGAAGTTCAGCAATATTCTTTCACCTAAAGTCCAATTTTTTCCCCATTTGAAGTGTCAGGAATTTCAAGATATTGTGATATTTTTGTAATGTTTGTGCTCATGTACATTGAACTAAGAAATTGTATTCATGTGTGTATGTGTTTGTGTGGGAGGATGCAATAATATGACTGAATAAAAGAGATCCTAAGTACAGTTGCCAAATTTATTTAATTGTTCTCTTCTGTGATGTTCTGCCCAACATTGTAACTGAGCCAATCATTTAAATCTTTTCATGCCATCTAGTAAACATATATCTGATAGGCTCATTTTTAGAGACAAACACTTAATTCATTCTGTTCTCTCTCTCTCTCTCAATAACATGTTACAAAGTGTTTCTTGTGTGTTTGTATTCCTATATTTATCTGTTTGTCTGTCTGTGTTGATAGTTATATCATCTATCCAGCAGGCTGTTAATTGATCAATAACTGTTTACAGTACCTAGGTATAGGTGTATTTGCACAACTCTATTCTATTTATTGTATTAGTGCTCGCAACATTCTTTCAAAACTGCTGCTTCAAAATTTTGTTTGAAAAAGGTTTTATTTCAAAATTTCTTACATTTTTGTTTCAACAAGTTTAAAACTTATGAGTGTACAAATATTTTAAATTATTATGTTCTTTTTAAAGCGAAAAATATACAGAGAGGAAGACACACACACACACACACACACACACACACACACACACACGAGATGGTATCAGAAAGTTCCCTGACCAGGCCTAAAAAAGTACATCAGTACTTCAGTAAATAATGTATTTTATATATTATTTATATTCAGGCACCATCCCCTTCGAAATAGTCCCCTTAGGAACATACACAGTTATCCCTTGCATGTCTTCCATACTTCAAAACACTGCAGAAGCCCTCTTCCTGAAGGCTGTCCAATACTGCCTGCAATTCCATTTGAATTTCATATACCCTCTTCGGCTTCAATTTCATTTTGGGAAACAGTGAAGTCACAGGGGGGATAAGTCAGGCAAGTACAGAGGGTGTGGAATGACTGCCATTCATGTTTATGAATGGCAGATTTGATAACTAATTTGAATCATGTGGGAGTGCTGATGGATTATTCGGTGATGGTCTTCATAAATGAGTTCCTGAATTTTTTCCACATTTTTTGGCCTTTTGCTAGTGATTGGTCACCCTGAACATTCATCATCTTGAACTGACACTCAACCAACCTTGAAATATGTGTGCCACTGTGTTTGACCTAAAGAATGTTTGCCAAAATCTTGACAAAGCTTTTGGAAGGTCTTGATAGCAGATTTTCCATGCTTCATGCAAAATTTGATGCAAGCACATTGCTTGAATTTGTCAGCCATTGTAAAAGTCACATAGCCGTTCTAACACATTACAAAACCTCATGTAATAATAGAACATGAGTAGATAACATGAAACCTATTTGTAGACTAACTCAGTAGGCTGGCCACCAATGATCGCCAGTTGAGCACACATTTCTGTTGAATAGTACAAATACAGCATGTGCAGTCTGGAAACTTTCTGATAACACCTCGTATGTGTTGTGTGTGTGTGTGTGTATATGTATATATATATATATATAGAGAGAGAGAGATACAGATATACTGTATGTGTATATTATACATAGATATATATTATACCGTATGTGGCAGCTTATAAGGTACACAGGCTTATAAGATGCACCATAATTTTGGCAGGCCCTTCGTTGAAAAAAATTAAAACAAAAACTTGTTTCCGCCTGGCATCTGTAGCCCTCCATACTATCAGGTTATTTTAAAGTTTGATGTATTCAAATTGTTATGAAATCTCACTATTTCCAATTAAAAAACCCTAACCCTTTCATTACTATATTTCTCACTAAAATACACCACTATGTGTTTCAATTAAATTCTAAAATAATCACCAATTTCGACTAGTTTCATAAAACAACTAGAAGTTTTTTACTTATTGATATATGAAAGTGGTATTTTACACACAACTTACCAAAAGGTTCTTACATAAATCTATTTTGAAATTTTTGCCTCAAAACTACTCTAATTACAGGTAATTACAAGTAAAATCTGAAATATTAAGTTATTTAAATTTTGTTTACATTTTGCAAAGTTATTCGTCTCCGCTGTTATTATATGGAACACTTGACTTGGAATAAACAAAAGTAAATAGTTAATGGGGTGAGTTATGAGGATGACTGATTGGTGCGGCTTCTGAAAATTTTGAAAGAGAAATATTTTAAAAGTTTTTTTCCATTCTATTTCTGGAAATCACCATGTTCATTACCACTGTCCGATATTGTTTACACACTCAGAAATTGAAACATCCGGTTCTAAGTCCACTACATGTTATAACTTGTAACTTATATGCAAATGTGTGGGCATGTCTTCTGTGATTCTATTATGTTGGGTGATGGTAATATGAAAATTTGAAACTTGAATGACTGTTCAGCCAACAGTAGATAGTTTGCATCTATCAATTAGACAAAAATTCTGCTATTAGTTAAATTGCATTATAGAGGTCTGCCTAACTTCTATTCAAACAAAAACAGATTGTTTCATTCTATCAATTAAACAAACATTGCTCTGTAAGTTAAATTTTTATGAAAGTATCTTTCTTTGATGATCGCTGACTTCAAACTAATGAAACGCAGTGAGACTGGTGCAGGACATAAAGTTTGGGATATAACTGACTGCTAGTTTGTTTATGTGTATGGTTAAGTAATGTTACTTAATTTTCCTCTTGATTGGTGTTATTTTATATGAAGTAGATACTATTGACATGCATGGTTACCTTCGAAAATACTTACTAAAAACTCTGGAAATCAGTTTTATAAGAGATATGTTTGCAGTTTATTTTATAGGGCACAGGAGCACCTGAAACACCACTTGCCAGTAACCCAAGACCTGACTTTGTATTTAGAAGATGCAGGCTACTTTTCTGGGAAATTTTATTGGAAAATAAAATGTGTCTTATATATATATATAATGTGTGTGTATATATATGTATATATATATATATAT
>JAOPJM010001604.1:16010193-16027435 GCA_027124095.1 Muusoctopus leioderma
TATATATATATATATATATATATATATATATATAGTGTATATTTATGTATATATATATATATATATATATAGTGTATATTTATGTATATATATATATATATATATATATGTAGTGTATATTTATGTATGTATGCATAATATACACTCACAAGACTAAATAATAATAAAAAAGGCGGGTAAATAGCTTCAGGATAAATCTCAATGGAATCAGTTTTCATTACAATTAAAAAGGATTGTCAGTACTATTATTATTATTATTATTATTATTATTAATTGTCTTTACACAGAAAAGCAACAAAAAAAAAAAAATCTTAGCAAGTCAATATTTCCAAACTCAGAATATGTTCAGGAGGGTGTTGGTGGTGGTGTTGTTGATGGTGTGGTTGTTGTTGTTGATGTTGGTGGTGTTGTGGTGGTGTTGATGTTGGTGTTGTTGGTGGTAGTTGTGGTGGTGGTGTTGTTGGTGGTAGTTGGTGGTGGTGGTGGTGTTGTTGTGGTGGTGTTGTTGATGTTGGTGGTAGTTGTTGTGTGGTTGGTGGTGTTGTGGTGGTGGTGTTGTGGTTGTTGATGTTGTTGGTGGTAGTTGTGTTGGTGGTGTTGTTGTTCGTGGTAGTTGTGGTGGTGGTGGTAGTTGTTGGTGGTAGTTGTGTTGTTGGTGGTGTTGTTGTTGTTGTTGTTGGTGGTGGTGGTGGTGTTGTTGATGTTGGTGGAGTTGATGTTGGTGGTGTTGATGTTGGTGGTGGTGTTGTTGTTGGTGGTAGTTGTGGTAGTGGTGGTAGTTGTGTTGTTGTGGTAGTTGTGTTGTTGATGTTGTTGTTGGTGTTGTGCACCGTCATTCATTCCGATTGTTGTTTTAAATTAATTTCTGTAAACAACAACAGAGTAAAACAAATTTTAGGATATTTTCTTTACAAATATTTTCCTTATTATCATAATCATTATTTTTAGTTAGTTAAATCTCTGTATGAATCAGTAAGTACCAGTGATATATTGGAGTTTGATGTAAGCAACTATGTTATCTTTACATTGGCACAAGGCCAGAAATGTGCAAGAATGCGAGGTCAACTTGGCCTTTCGTCCTTCTGTGGTTGGTTGATAAAATAAAGTACTGTGGTTGATATAATTAATTAACTTACTCCTTCCACCAAATGTCTGGCCCTGTTAGAAACAATTATTGTTATTATCAGTAGTAGTAGTAGTAGAAGTAGTAGTAGTAGTATTAGTAGTAGAAGTAGTAGTAGTAGTATTAGTAGTAGCAGTAGTAGTAGTAGTAGTAGTAGTAGTGTTGTATCACTTAAGACTGGTCCTTTGGATTGTCTTGTGCCATATTTTGATCAGTAACATATATTAATTCCTTGCAAGACGTGATTAAAACTTGAATGGAAGGGCCACACCAGCCCCTGTTGTTGCTTTATATATTTGTTTTATAGGGTGGGTGGATGGGTGGAGAAGCTGCTTGAATGAAGAGGTAGTTAGTAAGTTTCCAGGTTCAGTTCTACATGGTTGTAGCAAGTACAATTACATAAACAGAATATTGTCAAGTTAGTGAAATAATTGTTTGTTTTACATAGATTCTTCACTAGCACCTGTTCAATATAGCAATCATAAAACCCAGTAATGGAACTTCAGTTTCTAAAGAAGGGTTCCCCCTGAACTTGCCTGGAATACAATTTACTTCTTCTCATCTTCCTAATGGTACAGCATCATTTATGCAGTCTTTGTTCTATATTAACTCTTAACGTCCTGTACAAAAATGTTCTAAGTCATGTAATGATTGAACAGAAAATGCTTGAAAACAAGTTTTTTTGCAGCTTATTTACAATGACATTTACAGGTAAGAAACACAGGTGTGCTTGAGGTGTTTTCACACAAAAATGTTTCACTTTCACCATATATATATATATATATATGGTTCAATAATTCATATCAATTTGATGATGTGGTATCGTGTGGAACCAGGTCTTACAGGATGTTAAGAGTTAATGTACACAGCTCACCCTCACTTTCATCCAACCATCCACCCACTCAATTCCACAACGAAACCTCATTCAATGAACTTCCATTATTGTCTTTTAAAATGTGGATGGACAACAGGTTTCTAGAGCAGTGAGGGAGGGCCCAGGGCTCTAAAAACAGCATGTCCATTAATGAAAACTCAATGATGATGGAGAGCTCTAAAAATAGCATGCCACTAGACTCAAGGATGACCAGTGGTGCTACAAATGACCAGTCTGGTAATTGGCTACCTGTATGGGCCCATAGGTGTGATCATGTAGAATTTATTGGGGGGGGGGTAGGTAGGTTGTAGTGGGGGTAAGGTTACCCAAATACAACAGCAACAATTAATATTGTGATGTATACAAGGCTGTGTGTGCGTGTGTGTAATAATTTAGTGAAGGAAAAGTTGGAATGGTTGGATCAAAGAAAACACCTGAGAATGTGTTTTAATGAAAGGGGAGAGAGAGGAGTAGGCTGAGGATGTGTTTTAATGGAGGGAGAGGGAAGGGGTGGACTAAGAATGTGTGTTTTAATAGGAGGAGCAGGGGTGGAGTGAGAATGTGTGTTTTAATAGGAGGAGCAGGGGTGGAGTGAGAATGTTTTAATGGAAAGATGGAATGGGCTGAGAATATGTTTTAATGGAAGAATATTTTTGTTTTTTTTGAAATGTCAACATTAAAATACCAAATTTTCTTTTCCAATTTTTACCTGTTGTAATTATTGTTGTTGTAATTACTATTTCATTACAATGCATGATAATTTATAATTTACATTTCCGCAAATAAAGAAATTTTATGTGTGAGGGTGGAGGGAGGGGGGGGAAAGGAAGAATTCTCAAAGTTGAGATTTAAATAAACATTCAATCAAATTTTTATTGAAATAATAATAATAATAATAATAATAATAATAATAAAGATAATAAAAGATATATTCAACAGACATGCATTCCTATATGTATATATACATACCATCACTTTCAATTGAAAGTTTCTTATAAATATCTCTGGAAATATTTGGATAACCAGAAATAGCTTTTAGACATAGCGAGGGGGGCGGGGGAATAATTTTAAAAGTATTATTATTATTATTTTGTTGTTTGTATAGTTTTAAATTGCTTTTACCTGGATTTACAATTGCTTGTACACAAAGGAACCTCTATGAGGTTGTTTGATCTGCTAGAAATACCAGCTAAAGTTCCCTCAAACCACACTCTACCATCTTAAAACAGGAAAGACATATTGGATATTGTAGTGCTAGATATAGAAAAGGATAGGATGGATGGACATGGCTGGAATGCCTTTGATTGTGGGTCTACTCTGGATCAAGGCTAACCTAACCGTGTCCTACAGGCCATTAAGAGTTAACAAATACAATCTCTTGTATTCTTTTAGCAAATTGTTTGTTGGTGACTCCTCTTCTTAAAGGGTTAAATAACTCTTATCTCTCAAGACTTTACTTTCAGCAGTTGTATTTCAAGAATTTACAGGAAGTATTTGGGCAACAAACAAATACAGCTTAAATGAAATACAAATACGAAGCAGAAAAAATAGAAAATAAATCGACATTGCCATTATTTACTCTTTTACTTGTTCCAGTCATTGGACTGGTGACCTTCATGCTTTTCTTTGTTTAATGTTTGTTTGTTTTTTTTCTTTTCCAAGAGCAGGAGACAGAAAAAATGAAGAAAATTCAGGAATCAAAACGAAAGTGAATGATTAATTCAGTTTTCTGGAAGCTGACTTCTAGTTTTATACACCACACAGCCATCATATTAATAATGATTCCTTTAATTATATATATATATATATATATATATATATATATGTGATCTTGACTTCACATATTGATAGCACTGTTGTAGCACTAAAGACTGGGCCTTTGGATTCATTAGTTCCATATTGCTATCAATAACATCTGTTAATTATCTGCTGACCTTCATTCAACTTCAGTTACACCTTAATTATACTTTAATTTCAGGAATATAAACCTGCAAGTGAAAGGTGTGAATAGCACCAGCTAATTATATTTGACAATAAATCATTAACATAAAATATGAGTAAATGGAACCAAAGAAACATTAATGAATGTCTAATTAAGGTGTGGGTGGGGGAGATTGCACCATTAAAATATATTTTATGATGACAATATTGCACTAATTAATTTTGCCTCCTTCACATGGAATTGTATTAAATCTCAAGGATTTGTACTTGAAATTATGGAGAATATATATATATATATATATATATATATATATTTATCCTCACAGAACAGAGACTATGTAGAGTAGAGAGGACTCTTTAGCCTGCACGAAACTAGGCACCCTCTCTAGTGCTGGTGCCATAATAAATGCACTCTGTAAAGTGTTTTGGCAATTGATCAGAGACAACAGGGTGGAGAGGGCCCTTTGGTCATGTCTTGGACTTGACAACCTCTCTAGTGTTGGTGCCATGATAGAATGCACCCAGTACACTGTAAAGTGGTTGGTGATAGGAGAGTGGTGACTCCATTTAAAATCGTTGCAGGCCAAAATCACCCATCCAACCCATGCCAGCATGGAAAACGGACGTAAAATGATGATGATGAGATGAGTATATATATATATATATATGCACATACACACATGAAGACCTTCTCAAAAGAAAGCTGAGATGGTATGGTCATGTAACAAGAAACAGTGGCCTTGCAAAAACCATTTCTCAAGGAACCGTGGTGGGAAAAAGAAGAGGCAGACAACATCAATAAATGGACAGGGAAATCATTAGCAAAGACCCAAACTCTGGCATGCAGCTGCAACAGATGGAGAAGACTGGTATGCAGACTGTCATGATGGCGCCCCTATGACCCCATCAGGAGTTAAGTGCTCAAGGAAGGAAAGACACATACACACACATATAACATATATTATGCTATGGAAGTGGAAACCAACAAAAGGACAGCTGAAGCACTTCAAGCACTGAAGGAAATACTAAGAAACTGCAACATTAGCATCAACAACTGGGAAGCTTTCGCTCATGACAGGACAGCCTGGAGTTTCCTCATTCATCAAGGAGTGGACCACGTAGAACGATACCACTGAAAATAATGTAAAACCAGGAGGGAAAGAAACAACCAACACAATTGTCAAAACCCGCTCTCGCTTCCAGACTGATCTGCCCTCACTGTCAGAAGATCTGTGCCACTAGGATTGGACTTATTAGTCACCTGTGCACACATACCAATAACTACTAATCTGGAAGACCATCTTGATTTTGAGGGATTACCGAGAATTATATATATATATATATAATGGTGGCTGTCAATTCGTCATCGAGTATGACCACCTTTTGCACTCCCTCCTTTCCTTTTCAGATACAGTGCCTCCATCTCATGGACTCTAACGATGATGAAGACATACACCTGTATGGCAAAACCAAGACTACACCTCAAAGTCACCAGTGACACCCCAACAATGTATATCTTATACATATGTTTTGATGTTGGTGGTTGTGGTGGTGGTAGTGGTGATGGTAGTGGTGATGGTAGTGGCAGAAATTTCTTACTATTTTTTTTCTTAACCAAAGCTGCGTAAATATGTAAATATACACGTTGACAAATGTAAACATGTTTTCAATGCATTTCTCTACATACAGAAAGAGTGAATGATCTAAATCAAGTTTCGACTCTAAATAGAGTCATCCTCAGAGACCATATACACCTCATTCTGTCCACAGAGAAATACGCAACTAATGGCTTTATAAACCTACCATATATGGTTGTGTCAGTGAACTTAGAAATACCAATTTTCATAATATTAGTGCCTATACTGGTAGTTAATTCAATTATTAAAATTCACCCTAAGCAGCTGAGTGCACAAGGGCCCAGACATGGTCAAGAAGTTAAGAAGTTCGCTTTGCAATCATGAAGTCCTGGGTTTGATCTAACTGCATAGCATTTGTGAGTACAATCAGGTAGACAGAAACTGTGTGGAAACCCTTCGGATGGACTGTACCTGTAATTGAAAGGGCTAGCGTTGTCACACACTGTGTCATGCTGATTCTGCCTGAGAACTATGTTATGGGTACACGTGTCACTGCAATACCCAGTCACTTACATGCTAATACAATAAATAGGTAGATCATTGATTGAACAACTGGAATAGTCATCGGCGAAGACAACGGAGGATCCATTTACTTTTTTTTTTTCAGCCCATAACCTCAACTAAAGTCTTAAATGATGAGTCCAAAATTAATTTTTATACAAATACATCAGAAGCAGCAAGATGGGCCTCTTATAAACTTCTTTTAATAATGAAAGTCTTCTAATGCCCAACTGTCTCCTGATGATCTTGCTGAAGTGTATAGATTGCTGTATATTTAAACCTCTTGCTTACCACAGTGGGTTCCAAATCAATTTTCTAACATGGATTTGTCATTTGTGCCAACATAAACATATTACATACAAACTCATGGTGTTCCTGGAAGCAACTTAGATACATAGATCATATACAACAGATGGAAATTGTGTGTGTGTGTGTGTGCATGTGTATATGTGTGTGTGTTCATGTGTTTATGCAACAAGGTATAGTGAAAACAGACAACTGAAGTGTAAGGACAACAACATTGCAAGACATTCACCTGTTTGAAGGCAAATTGGGTACAGTAGGTATGACATGCCAATTACTTTGCTCTGTACTACAAAGACAGATTAGAACCATTAATATAACTATGGATAAAGTAATAACACTAACTATGAACCACTGTGTTTCTCAGAATAATTACTTGATGATGCTGATGATGGTTATATATATATATATATATATATATATATATATATATATATATACATACCTTTTGAATGACCTAGGCTCTTTTTGAACAATAAATAGAACATTAAAATATAATTATCCATATTCAGCAAAATAGATTTCACGCGACATGTGAGATAAAAGCGGATATTTGATATCTCAAAGTACTTAATACAATTCAGTTTTGCAGAAAGCCAACAGAAAACTCTTCTTCATCTAAATATTATTCCTAATCTTGACTACTTAGTCCAATAAGATAATAATGCTAGGCAAAGATAAAAATTGTATACATGAATCAAACACCAACAAATCCAGAACATAAAATCATTAGATTCATCTATTACAAATTGAACCACCAAACTAATTTGACTACTTACATTGGCACAAGGCTTCAAATTTGTTGTTGGTGTATAATCAATTATATCAGTCCCACTATATTATAAGAAACTGACTTTATCAACTCCAGAGGAATCTCAGAATATAAAGAAACCAAATTAAATAGAGTAAGATTCTTCTGTTTTTGCCAAAAGAATTTGAAAAATATAATATGAAATATAATTTGAAACATCTTGCAACACATGAATGAAATATTACTGCCAAAAATATAAACAAAAAATGTTCTAGTATCAATGAAGTTTATACGGTCTGCCCTTAATCTGAGATGTGTGCATATAAGATGACCTGGCCAGCTTCAAATCTCATTGGTTAAATAGGAATGACTAAGGTTATTGTTGTTTAATCCCAGGCTAGCCTTGAATGAACACACCTATGATCAAGGGCATTCCAGCTGTAACCAACCCGTTTTTTTCCTGACTACATTATTCAATATGTCCTTCCTTTTTAAGATGATATGGTGTGATTTGGGCGAGATTTGGCTGTTATTTCTAGCAGGTTGAGTAACCCTGTGAAGGCTCCTTCATTGGATGCTGTGAAGAGAGCTAAGAATCTAGTTAGAAATTAGGAGCATCAGAAGTTGCTTTCAAGGTAAAAAGAAATGTGGTGAAGTGGATATTTAACATATATATAAAAGTGTGATGTTGAAATTTTTATGAGCTAGATGCTACTTTAGTATACTTCTGAGTATTTACCACCAATAAAAGGCTATAATGCTAAAATTTCAGTATCGGGTACAGTTAAAAATAAAATTTGTTCAGCATGCCCAGTTCCAGTACACATAAAAAAGGAGGTTGAAAATGAACTTCACAATCTCAAGGTAGTGAGCATTATAATTCCGTGTCCGTATGAAGGTGTCAACAATGCATCAAGAATGTTTGGGTGCAAAAAAAGGATCGTAAATTAAGAATGTATGCCAATTTGCAAATTACATTTAAATGACAAGATTTAAACTTTTTTTCATTCAACTCCTCATCTTGAAACAATGTTCACTGATATGCAAGGGAGCAAAGTTTTCTTCTCAATTGACTTAAAGAGTGCATATTAGCAGATTGGTTTGGATGAGGACTCTAAGAGATTGTGTGCAATAAATACAAGCAATGGGCTTTACTTAGTCAAGAGACTTCAGATGGGTTTCAAAAATAGCAGTTTCATTTTCCAACATTGTATGGAGTCTATTTTGAAAGGAATTAATGGCATAATTATCTATCAGGACAACATACTCATCTTTGCAGCAAACCAGAATAAATTGAAGAATGGAGAAAAATGCAGTTAATGCTAGATTGAAAGAAGCCAATGTAGCAATTATCCCAAATAGATGCATTAATCATGCATCTACCATAGATTTCCTACAAATGAATATTTCAAAGGATGGGATCAAACCATCATATAGACTAATAGACAAGATCCAACGGATTAGTGTTCCTAAATTGAAAGAAGAAACTGAAAAATATTTTGAGTTGATACACTATTATTTGCCGGTTTACACCAAAATTAGCAGACATAGTTGAGCCTCTTCTTGCAGCACAAAAGAATGTCCTTACTTGGGGAACACATCAATAACAGGCATCAAAAGAACCTTTTACACAATACCCTGTTTTTAGCAACATTCACTACCGTGTGTGAAACAACTCTTACTGCTGATGCTACTGAATTTGTAGGTGCTTGGATAATGTCGCAAAATGGAAAGCCTATAGCATATGTTAGTCATACCCTCGATAGTACTCAGAGAAATTGGAGCAATATTGAACATGAAGCCTATGCAGTGGTATAGTGAGTTGAAAAATTGAGACATTTTCTTTTAGGGAAATCTTTCAGTGGAAACTGATCATTAGTGATTGCAATTAATTTGTTCAAAGGATCTTGATGTTTCCACAAGCTTCTCAGCAGATTAACACAATATGATTTCAAAATTATTCACATGCCTAGAAAAACCATCAGTCAGGATACTCTTAGTAGACTAAAGTATGACTCAGATCAGTTTGATACAGTGTTCTTTACAAATGCATTACATTATGACATCAGTAATGATGAATTTATTTTTGCTGATACTCAGACTGTCAAAAATCATTTTAACACATGTACCCTTCCAGTTCACTTAAAGAATCACATTGATTGAAAAGATTGGTCTAGACCAACACTTTTAGAACAACAATTTGCAAGAGAATTTTCTGAACTGACTGTAGAGAATGATCTTATCTTTAATAAATACAGGTTATTTATTCCTGAACCTTATTGTACAAAAGTTATTTCCACAATTCATGATACACACATGGGTATACAACAAACACTGAAAAAAGCAAGGGCTTGTGTTTGGTGGCCAAATCTTAGTAGAGATACTGAAGAATTTGTCAGATCTTGTGACGTGTGCTAAAATCAGAGACACCTCTTGAACTGATAAGTGGACCAAATCACAGCCCTGGGAATGATTACATATGGACTTGGGATACATACAAAAAGCTGGGAATGTATTGATCATAGCTGACTCAGCCACTACTTCAACTGAAGCCTTTTTGTGTTCCAGTAGGAGCTCAGAAAATGTAAGGACATGTCTATTTTCCAGCATCTCTAGATTTGGCATTCCAATGACAGTGGTATCAGACAATAGATCAAAATTCATTCAATTAACTCTTAACATCCTGTAGAAAATTTTCTAAGTCTTGTAATGATTGAGCAGAAAATGCCTAAAAACCATTTGTTTGCTGCTTATTTATTATGAAATTTACGGGTAAGAAACATAGGTGCTTAAGATGTTTACACACAAAACAGCTCACTTTCAGCATATATATAGCTCAATAATTCATATCAATTTGATGATGCAGTATCATGCGGAACCGGTTCCTACAGGATGTTAAAGGAGTGATTAAACCAACTTGGTTGCAAGAAAATTCAAAGTCCTACCAACAGTCCAAAATCTAATGGTGCAACAGAAAGCGCTGTGCGAAAAATCAAGTCTGCATTAAAAAGTTACAGTCCATCAATTGGAAAAGTTTAATGAGTATTTCCTAAAGGTTCTTTTGAACATCACAGGGAATCTGGTGCATGCAAGTTATCTCATGCAAAGAAATTAGTTGACAGAAAATTCAGAGTAGCAGTAAACCCTTTTTATGAGGTTGGACAAATGGTTCATTACAAGGACAATACAAGGAAATTTCCCACAGATGCACATTATCTGAATGATGCTAACAGAAACACAGCCTGGATTAAATCTGAATATGAAAAAGCTCACCACCAATTGAATAAATAGCTCCTAAATATCCTTCCCCATGCACATCTGCTAATCATGATAATGCTATCAATGGGCCAACGTTATCAGCTTCTCTCATGTAGAGCCACTGCTTGATCATGTGATCCCCTGTCGTAATGTTTCTAACAGGTCAACACCACAAATTTCTCTAACCAATACTGCTGCTAATATTCAATTTCGAATACTTCCCATACTGACAACATTACTGAATCATGTTAATCCTCACAGCAACTTAATGAGTAGTACAACCCCTTCACTTAGAAGCTGCAGAATCACAAAGGGAATTTGGAAGCCACAAAAGTATAATGACTAACAAGATTTATCTTTCGTGGTTGGAATAATGTTACATTTATACTATTTTATTATTAATATATAAACATATCTAGTCAACATCAGCACAGTTTCTATCTATCCAGTCTGTGATATCCTTGTTGTGCTAATGTTGTTGCATGCGTTTTGCATGATTGCACGTGGTTGGGACTATTTAAAATAAGTACTAGCTTGATGTCAAAAATAGTTTCATAATGTGCTGTTTGGATAACATTAGCAAACTGTGATGTTCAGTTTGAAGTTTTGAACTTATTCACTTACTATTGTGGACTTATGTAATTATCGTAAACACAACACAGACAGACAGTAATAATGAAGAAACTCAATAATATATCGGTGATACAGTACACTCAATATTACAAAAAATATAGTAGTATAGTAGGTCAATGTTATGTCCAAAGCTGAATTAAACAACTGTTGGATGCATGTCATCAACAATAAATATAATTAAGAACAATACAGACTTCAAAGTGGCAGACAATTTAATTTAATCCAGTATTAGTAGAAGTTCTGATGGTTTCGTTAAATATAGATTAAATGATATTTTTGAGGTCCAGATGAGATATTGTAGAATATGGGCATTCTTTAGCACAATTTAATATTTACTATGTTGTATTGAAACATGATAAAAACAGTATATAACCTACAAGTCTCTAGAAATAGGTGTTTTTGCCTGGCATATAATGTACATCTTACTCAATTGTTGCTCCCATATCATCATCATCATTTTACATCCATTTTCCATGCTGGCATGGGTTGGACGGGTGATTTCGGCCAGCGTCGATTGTGGGATCAGCCAGACTAGTTACAATCCTGTGTTGAGATTTCATCAGCGACCAAGTACCCTCCTTAACTATTCACAGAGACATTGCTTATAAATCCACTATTACTAAGGGCTTAAGTAAATTGGATAGACCAATTTGTATATATAACACATTCTTTGCAGCAGAGAATTGGCAGAGTCGTTAGAGTGACAGATAGAATGCCTTGTGGTATTCATTTCGGCTCACTGCGCTCTGAGTTCAAATCCAACTAATGTCAACTTTGCCTTTCATTCTTTTGGTGTAGATGAATAAAGTACCAATCTAGAGCAATGGACGCCTTGCAGTATTTATTACAGCTCTTTGTGTTCTGAGTGCAAATTCTGCCATGGCCTACTTGGGTGGTAGACTTAATCCATCACCCAGTTTAACACCACCAAGTGACCCTTGGATGCCTTTAGCAGAATACACTCTGTTGCAAGCATTTGGTCCAGGTCTCCAGTCTGAGGATATCTTCCTCCCTCCTCCTTCCCACCACTCTCAGAGACACTGTAAAAGGGTTACAGGTACTGCCCTTTCTCAAGCAATAAAAAAAAAAGATTGATGAATAAATCAAACTAGCTACTAAGAATGCATTATATATGCAAATACTCTATCCAGTTAGCTGTGTTTTTTTAAAGCTTTTAGTTTTTTATTTATTGCTTCGTCAGGATAGAAGGTCAGTGCCCATCACCCTTTTTCAGGGCCTCTGAGACTGGTGGGAGGGAGGGAGGGAGGAAGGTATTCTCAGACCAGAAGCCTGATCCGAATGCTTACAACAGAGTGGACTCCGCTACAGGCACCCAAGGGCGGGGTGGTCGTGTTAAACCAGGCGACGGATTAAGTCTACCACCCGAGTAAGCCACGGCGGGATTTAAACTCAGAATGCAAAGAACTGGAACAAATACCGCAAGGCATCTTGTCTGACGTGCTAACAATTCTGCCAGCCCACCGACTTAAACTGGTACTTTATCTACTGTGAAAGGATGAAAGGCAAAGTTGACCTTAGTGGAATTTGAACTCAGAGCGGAACGAATACCGCAAAGGCATTCTATCCAACACTCTTACGACTCTGCCAATTTACTACCTTAGTCAGAAGAGGAAAGGCAGCACTCATGACCATTGCAGGGCCTCTAAAACTGGCAGGGGAAGGTAAGAACCCATACCTCATCATTACAGTCCATAAGACAAGCTTCTGCACAGTATCCGTCTATCCAATTTCACTCACAAGACTTGGATCGACCAAAAGCTATGGTAGAAGACACTTGCCCAAGGTGCCCCAAAGTGGGATAGAACCCGGGAAATTAACTACTGGCATATGATATGAAACTCATACACACGCACTTACACATGCCTATGCGTGCTACTCTAACACATGAAATTTTGGATATATTAAATATGATTTCTTACATTGGGACAAACCATACATTTCAAGAGAGGGGTAAAAACGATTGAATCAACCACAGTAGGTGACTCGTATTCATTTTATCGAACCCAAAAAGGTGAAAGGTAAGTTGATCCCGGCGGGATTTGAACTCAAAATAGGTTAGGGCTGAGGTGACTAGAGCCTTAAAAGTTGTTTAATAATCATAAATAAATGAAATAGGTGATAGAATAAGTTGCACGATAGAGGTAAAAAAGACGAAAATTACTTTCAAAAATAAGATAACAATTCGTTAAATGATAAACAAAAGAAAAATATCTTTTCCTAGAAAAGAAAGAGAGAAATACACTGTATCCACTGCTTCACCTGATAATGGAGCAGCAGCAGCAATAGACAAGGAAAACACCCATGTGACTTCTCTTGGCACACAGCTGATGACGTCATCAAGGCGTTCGACGATGACGTTAACAAGGTGACTAAAGGGAAATTCTCCCAACTTCACAGTTAAAACATTTAGATTTTTTTTAAAGAGAGAGAAACCATCCTTAAAAGTATTAACATTTTCTCATTTTATTAACCACTTAATACATCTGGTAAATATTACCTTGTTTTCCGAACTATATTTATCTTCAACATTTGCTCTTAATTTCTTCAGTGGAAAGAAACAAGAACAATGCTAGAGTAAACAATAAAATTAGATTAAAAGAAGGAAGAAACAAAATGCACACACTCACATACAGTTACATTCTGTTCCTGTGCAGGCAATCGAGTTGACAAACTAAATCAGACAAACAACTCTGCTAAATTGAATGGAGAAAAACTGGGAGCGGTGAAGTATCACTAGACAAATAAATATAATTTAGGAATATAAAATAGCATTATAATAGAATACAAAAACTAGGAGCGGTGGAGTGCCATGAGGCAAATAATAAATATTCTAAGAGAATAAAGTAACATTAAAAGAGAACATACATTTACAGATTGTGTACACATTAATATATGTTTATATTCCTATACTGGCTGCAGTCACTGAATTACGGCCATGCTGGAGCACAGCCTTCAAGGTCGTTCATATCGACCCCAGTACTTATTTCAGCTTTGTACTTATCTTACCGATCTCTATTTGTCGAACCAGAGTTATGGGACATAAAGGGACACAACATAAACACAGATACGGACACCGACACACAAACAATATATATATATATATATATATATATATATATACACACACATACATAAATACGACGGGCAGTTTCCGTCTACCAAATTACACTCACAAAGTATTGGTTAATTCGAGGCTATAGTAGAAAACACTTGCCCAAGGTACCACGCAGGGGGCTCGAACCCGGAACCACGTGGTAGCGAAGCGTACTTCTTAACCCTATAGCCATCCCTGCGCCTATACAGACAATATATATATATGTATATACATATGTGCGTGTATATGGATATATATACACACACATACTCTCTCTCACACACATTATATACATACACAAACGCGCACAAAGGTGAGAGAGTAGAATGTTTACGCAATTCACGTGTGACACCTACCTAAATATACAATTTACACTATGATATCCTTACCTATGTGTTCATGTTATAAAATACATACATTAAGATATAGAATAGGAAATTAGAATGTCACAGGAACATGTTACATAAAAATTGCAATAATTGAGTTCCACATTTTCGCCCTTATAATAAATCTTAATAGTTCTAGGCAAAAAAAGTATCTTGTTTTAATTATTAATGTTGGACACGTTTGGGCTCCTACACAAATCAAAAGGGAGAAGAAAAAAATAATCATAAGTAAGGCAGAGGCTACAGCTTGCATAGCTATTTCTACTGTAACAGCAACAGCCTCTTTATAAGTTCTGTTGTTGTGGAGACAACTGTTGTGTTGTTTTGACTCTTGCATGGTAATTTAGTTTCGTAATGTTAGAGCTCCCGAAACAAATAGGTCAACAACAACGCGGTACTTCTGACCTACAATACATCATTCAAATTTAAGTATAAGCACAATCGGGAGCTTGCAGATGAAACAGGAAGAAATAAATGCATTATCAAGATTGTTGTTATATGGAACTAAATTCACCGATTGTACAGTTATGGTGGACATCGGTTAGTAAAAGAATTCCAACAAAAACCATATAGGCAAAATGAAAAATATTAAGCATTAGAGTATTATTAGACGGAAGTGGAGAATAGATGCAGTCAAACGTTGAGTAATTTTGCTATTTTTAAATAGCTCTAGATGGCGTAAGAGAAGTGTGTAACTCATAATCGAGAGATACTTTTAGGGAAATCAAGTTGAAAATCAGAAGCTACAAACTGTTTATTTGATAACGTTAATCAAAAGAAAAAATAACATTTTTCTTTGAACTGAAAAATTATATAGCTTTAGTAATTTTATAACTGTCGCCACTGGCTCCCGTACTGCCTCTTCTTTCAACGAAGAAAAGCAATATAAATAACAGTATTTCTGTATTTCACAGGTGATTTTTGCATCTGTGGCCCCTAAAGAACCAAGCGTTCCCAATGGCAATGTAAACTAAAAATCGAAGCAATCCAAGCTCGTACAGAATATTTTTTTGTGGAATGAATATATAATTTCTGTTGTTCATATTACATTATTTTGAGATAATATATTTTACGACACTAGAAGTGAAGAAGTTGAGAATGTTCATGTAGACTAAAAGGAAAGTGGTATACATACGTGTGTGTATGCGTGCGTAGTGTGGGTGTGTATGCAACAGTAAGAATTAGACACATTTAAAATGTATATACGTAAATCGGTTAATTACGAAACGTAGAACTGAATGAAAGAAAATTTAGTTTCATGTCATAGATAATCACAATTTATATTGAAAATATTTCCTTCGCTAGAGAAAGAAAATAACAAGTAAAAACATCCATATCAAATTATGCTTAAAGAAAAGAAGAGTGGAAGTGGACAAAATTCATATATATGGTGACTGTAAACAAATATATATATATATAATCAGTGTCAGTGCAATTGGGAGAAAGACTGAAAACTATGGTTTTGTTTATGAAATCTGAATGTACGTGTATATGATAAAATGTGTGAGCGCCTATGTTTGTTGTGTGTATGCGTAAATGTGCACGTAACACGTCAACAGATGGGGGTTTAAAGTGAGGATGGCGAGGGGAGGCGGAAATTGGCGAGGGAGAGCTAATCAAAACTCAAAAACACATGAAAGAAATGGGGAAATTGGTAAGAAAAAAACACACGGAATTCTAAACATTAAAGCTTTTAGTCGAGTATTGAGGTATGGACACTATCTTTACGTTTCTTAATTAGACTGTTATTATTATAAAATATTTTACTTAGCTAATAGCCACGAGGTGTGCTCCTCCTCCTTAATACTCCGAGAATAGAAAAAGATTGTTATTGATGATCCCAGTCGAAATATGAGCATATTGATAGAATAAACATAGAAATAAACGATTTGTTCGGGAATCAAATAATTAATTATCATTAGAAATGGTTAGAATAAAAGTAACTGAAACTTACAGCATTGGTGAGGTAAGTACAGAGGTTCGCATGACGATGTTAGTCACTAACAACTGGTGGTTTAGCCATGTGACCAGAATTTTTTTCTGCACACAATCGTCGACTACGTCGTTAGATAGAAATGCAAGTTGGCTCTAAGTTATAAAGGAGCTACTGCTTGTTGGATATATGGAGTGTTATACGCTAATATTTCCTCAAGAACTTCTAAACACAACCGATCTTACTTCCATACATGACATACACTCAGATGTTCTCAATGTACGGATGGGTAGAATTGCAATAAAAATCAATGTAAGGGGAATAATTTTCCCTAGCAGACAAAAATTTATGACGAAGGATGAACGCACGAAGAATGAAACCTGTTAAGTAAAACTGTTTAATCGAGCGACTAATATTAATCGTTATCAAACAAATAATAAAAATGTATGATTGACCGAAATAATTATTACAGTTTCTTTCTGCTCAAGGAGGGTGGGAAAACAGAAAATGATTATTCAATGAAGTTATCACATTCACCTATATAACTGAATATATTAGTTAAAAAATAGTATTTTTTTTATTGAATATTTGTATTATATCCTTCTTATAATTCACTCTTTATTTGTTATAGAATTACATATATGAAAAAAAAATTTATTTTAACATCTACTATAGCCTCGGGCCGACCAATGCCTTGTGAGTGAATTTGATAGATGGAAACTGTAGAAGCCCGTCGTATATATATATATATATATGTATATATGTGTGTGTGTTTGTGTTTGTCTCC
>JAOPJM010001604.1:16031065-16046460 GCA_027124095.1 Muusoctopus leioderma
GTCTATCTCCTCAGATGCATCTGAGGAGATAGACGCACATCTTTGCATCCACGAAACTTAAAGTAATGCGGGACTAAGTCACACTGTAAATACACGTATGTATATATATATATATATATAATGAAAATTTTTGCAGATGACTTTCTGAAGCTAAGCTTCAGAAAGTCATCAATGGAGTAGGTGACCAGACAGACCTTCAATCTGATCTACACACTATGAAACAATCGGCGAAAAAAACAGTATACTGCTAAACGAGGTAAAATTTCAGCTCATCCACTTTGGAAAAGAGGATGAATTGAAACCATATTCTCTTCCCTCAGGAGAGCCTTTCATAGCGTTCAAATAATATCAGAGACTTAGGTATAACTGTCAACAACAACCTAAGCTGGAGCATCCACATCAACAATGAAGTCGACGTCACCCACAGAATGTGCTCTTGGGTCCTTGGAACTTTCCAATCTAGAGATCCAGATACCATCATCCTTCTATTCTCTTTCTTTGCTCGGTCTCACCTTCAATACTGTTGCCCACTGTGGTCTCCCTATACCAAACAAAATATTATGAGAACTCAAGCACCCCACAGGTAAATTATGGAAAAAATAAATGGCATGACAGACCTTGATTACTGGGACTGCCTCAAAAAGCTCAAACTCTATTCCAACACCACTGTGAGTACTACATCATTTGTACAATGTCGAAAATAATCCATCAGTATTGCCCAAATAATGCTGTAATAAATTTTTTTTTAAATCACCTTAGGCTGGGCCCCTATGGCATACATCTCCAACAAAAATCAAGCTCATATCACATAACCATATTTTTACCTTTGCTGGTCCTGCTCGATTCAACATTATCCAGAAACAAATCAGGGGGAAAAAAGACCTCATAACTTTCAAACAGTACCTGGACAAATTCCTCCAAGAAATACCAGATAAACCACCAACATCCAGATATATTTCAGCCAACAACTCCCTACTTGAGTGGGATATGGTGTCCCAAAATATGACTTAAAAGACTTCATCAGGTGGTGCTATAAAGTTAGACATGGTCTGGGCCAATATTGGCCGAAACCTATAAAATGATCATATATATATATATATATAAGCGAGGAATATATATATATACACATATATATATATACAGCCAACCCTCAGTTAGTATGGATTCGAATACAAATTCCGATTTAGTACGAATTATAAAATGATACCATTTTTCATTTAGTACAAGACTAAATTTGATTTAATACAAATTTCTTTTTTTTTTTTGCACAAAAATTAAAATTTGTTTATCTCACGTTATCTGACGAGTCTGGATAATGTGAGACAAACAAATACTTTTTTAAAATGATAGGGTATGTGATTTGAAGGAGGTTTTACTGATATTTCTAGCAGTTCAACTGACCACTCAGAGCCTCTCTTGTCGGTTCGCAGTTTTTTTAATTGTTGTTTATTCCCAGGTCAGTTATCCCTGATGGAGCACCTCCCGAACTTATGGGAACTTTCATGGGTGCCGGGAAAACGATAAGTACCGACAACTGTTTCTTTAAATTTTTGTTGGGCTGGAATGAATTTCCATATTTTATATGCTATAATAAATTTGAATAGTACGAATTCAATTAGTAAGAGGTTTTTATAGGATTAATTATTCATACTAATTGAGGCATACCTGTATATATCTAGGAAAGAAACTGAAAGTAGGATATTTGTTAATGTTTTCTGCCATGAGAATAAGTGTGGAGAATTCTAAATTGCAAGACAATGTGTACATAATGAAATATGATATCAGTGAATATAAGTGTCCACAACAACATGGGTGCACTAGGCTCAATGATAGTGAAAAGAAAGAAGCATGTAAGTGCTACTGTGTGGCACTTACATGCCATTTTCCAATGCAGAGTGTGAATGGAATAGTGAAGGACTGCCTAAAGTGGAATCAGAAGGACCAGCTATCAGGGTTAGTTGCAGTATAGTTACTTTAGACTATTAAAGAGATGCAGTATAATTGTGTCAGTGACCAGGTCAGAGAAGTGTGGTGAAACTTTTCGACACTTAATAATAGATGGTGCTATTAAGAAATAAACGAAAAGTTAATATAACAGTTTTTTGTGTGTTATTAAATAGCTAAATATAGCAGTTTTTTTGTATGTTAAATGGCTTCCTTAATGTAATTGTTTTAATTTCAACACATGGTCTCAGATCAAGTCACTTGCCAAACAAGTACAACTCTGAAATATTAACAAGATGAAGACAGAGAAAACAGCAATTACATCAGGGATGGTAGCTGGATCTTGAAATCATCAGATTATATAGACCATATGCTAGTTACTCACATAGTTAATGAGGTAGTGCAAGAAAGTGTTATCCACAATACTGGTGTAGTGGTATCATCTTCAAATGATACATGAGCAAAGGAGATACACTAAAGTGAAACAATTACAAAGGCCTTAACCTGATGGTTCAAGTGTTAAAAATAACTTAACTCTTAACATCCTGTTCCTCACGATACCACATCATCAAATTAATATGAATCATTGAACTATATATATATATGGTGAAAGTGAACTATTTTTGTGTGAAAACACCTCAAGAACCTGTGTTTCTTACCTGTAAATTTCATAATAAACAAACTGCAAAAAACTTGTTTTTAAGCATTTTCTGCTCAATCATTACAGATTTAGAAGATTTTTTACAGGATGTTAAGAGTAGTGTTTTAGTAAATTTAGTTCATGGTAGGATTAGCTGGGATATAATGCAGTTGAAGTTTGAACCACAGATGCAAAACTTCTAGTGAGACAACTACAAGAGAAGTTCTTAGCTAAGAAAAAAACTCTACTTTGCATTTCTCGATCTGGAGAAAGACTTTATCAGAGTCTGTCCTCTGTAGTCAGTTGCCAATGAATGGCTTGTAAGAGACATGTATGAGGTCAAATTCAATGAGGAATTTAGTGTATAAGTAGCAAAGGCAACTCGTCAAGGAGGACAGTAGCTGATACAGAGTAGAGGGGGGGACTCTTTAGTTCTGGCAGACAACCTATCTAGTGCTGGTGGTATGATAAAATGCACCCAGTCCATGCAATAAGGACATTCAGCCATAAAGACTATGCCAAAAAACATGACATACAATATTGAAAAATAGAGAAAGTGTGCGTGGATATGTTGAAATGTAGCTGTCAGTGGAAATTCCTCCTACCATATTTATTAATAATAAAATGTTGAAACAAATCCACTATAAGCATCATCTAGTGCATGTTTACATATTCTGCTATGTTATCTGTCAATATTCCAAAAATCTTTAAGCACTTCATATACACAAATTGCAAAAGAATCTGTTTTTAGTTAAGTGAGAAACTTTCATCTTAGTTTTCTAGGTTCTAATTACTATAGGATGGGGGTATTTTCCTCTATTTTCTATCTTCTTGTTTACAAGCAGCACACAGCATTTTTAACTCGGTGAAAATAACTTCAGATGGAACGTCAACTCTGCCTTGGTCTTCTAATCATATGCTCTGATATTATAAGAATGCTAGGTGCAGCTGCCTCAAGAAGTAAAACCACTCTATTTATAGGCATTCATTATATAATCAGTGTAGAAGCCAAAAGATAAATAACTGTAAGAGTAAAAAGAATGAAAGAACTGGAGAATCAGGATTTCCTAAATAAAAGTAGTGCATTCCTTATTGATGGGATGGGAGGGAAATGTTTTAACTGAATAGTCAAATGTGTGATGGTAACTATAAAAAAATATATATTCAGTTAAGTGCAGTAATGATATAATGTCCATTTTATAGTATAGAGCATAATATATTATTTGATTCCATTACAGATATTCTGTAATGTCATTAACATTTAGCAATGCCATTAAAATCTATATGTTGTGCATCTATTCAGATTCTAGTAACATAATCTTGGCTCTATCATTAAATGAAATTCCCTGAAATTAAATTTGGCTTTTGTGCACCAAAATATTTGTTCCAATAATAACAGATTCCCAGACAGATTATCTGCTAGAAGAATCACAGATAAACGTTTAATATAAGATTATTGTTAATAAGCCAAGTGGTTTATTATTGACTTATTCACTATACACAGTATGAAGATAACCTTATTATTTTTTTTTTTTCCTTCTTATAAAAATGTTGAATAGAGTTTTTTGTTGCTTTATTATTTTTGTTTGTTTTTTTAATACTTAAACTTGAGCACTTTTACTTCAGGAATAAAAATGACTTTTATGAAAATATTTTGGGGTTAGTTTAAAAATGAAGGAATGACAATCAGAAGCCAGAAAATCAAAACAGTACCTATTTAAATAATGAAAATTGATCCCTTTAAGAATAAAATGAATTTATTACCAACTTAATAAGTGTTAAACAAAATCAACCCCTTGTTGAAGATACGTTTTTTAATGACAAAGTATATATATCCATTTCCATATTTTAATAGTATAAAAATAATATTAAAAGCAACTTCACAGTCATACACATTTTGCATGTGACTTTAGTGTATAAAACACTATCATATTGCATATAAAATAGTCTATGACCCTTAGTATGAAAGGTATATATGACTTGTTTCCCAATCCTACCTTGTATATGGTTTTAAATATTTTAAAAAGACTTTTGCTCATTCTATACTTATAATATGTCTTTAGAAAAACAAAATTAAGTCATACATTTCATTCAAACATTTAACACCCACATGTTAAGTTTAGGTTGAATGCAAATTTACTCTGTTCTTGTAGTACAGAAATAACATTTGAAGAAAGATCATATTCACTGCACTTTTTTCCTTGTTGCTAAATATATATTGCGCTATCAAAATACAGCAGCAGTTAGTAAATAGCTGTTTAATATTCACAAGCCTCAGAAAAGATGAAAAAAGAGAATTCCACAAGTGCTTTTTTTAATAGTTTTCAACATAATATCTCACATCTGCTAGAGGTTTGCCCATAAAAATATCATTACAGATTTACACAGCAAATACTTCTTGAAATATCATTTATTTGTCAAGAACTGATGTCAGCAATACTATTGTATCAATATAGCTTGTGTTATGGTGGTATTTATAATATATTGTGCATGATGTATGATTGCCATATCTATTCATAGTTTGTGGCACTTTATGTAAAATGTTAAAAGAATCTTGACACTTTTTCTATGGCTCACCAACACTCTTATGTTATATTCATCATCAAGTGCTATTTTCAAAACAGTTAGGCACATTTAGTGCCTATTGTCACATTAATAGCTTCCCTTTTTATTCAGTTATTTTTCCTATATTCAATACCTATTTATTAGCCTTCTACTGAGCTGTTTATCTATATTCTTTATATGCCTCTTTACTGATACATCCTGAACTTTTGCATAACACTATACTAGGTTCCTATACAAACTGCTCAGTCTAAACTTGTTATTTAATCAAAAAGTCCAAAAAAGCTGCACCTGTTAAATTCTCATCCTTTCCAACTGTGCCGTTCATTCAATATTCCATTTTAAAATCAAACTCAATATCTTATTCAATATTGACTTACTTTGCAATTCTATAGCTGAATATTTTTACCCTATTACTATTAATATTAATTACTATTAGGCATCTCAAGTTAATGCTGACCAGTTCCTGTTATGTTCCATGTCAACAAGGCCTTACTTAACTGATAAATAGAAACAAAATTCATGCTCATGTTTGACTGAAATCAAAGATGTCTTAGTGGAAGAGAAGAGTTTGCTGGAATAGGAGGTAAGTAACGTTTTAAGGTCTAATATAAAGGAGATGACATCCTCATAACCATTCAATTCAAAGATGATTTATAAAAAAATCAAATTCAATCTTCTGAATTTTAACTTAAACATCAGCATATCACAATTTGAAAGGAAATGTATATATTAACAAACCCTTCTGAGAAATATCTTCATTTAATCATCTCAAAGGCAGTAAATTTTTATCTGAAAATGTTAACACAATAAACATTCAGCAAATTGTTTCCTACAACTGAGTTATTGAACAACCCAAATTAGTTTACTAAATGTGTTTTCAAAATTTAGAGTTTTCAAAGCAATCCTAAAACTATGATTTTAAACTTACGTTAAAACACTTTCTTTACATTAATTTCCTTAACTCTAAGGCTACTATTACTTTATAATAATAATTAAAACCCTTAGGCTACCTTTACGTTACAAATTTCATTACATCTCTATAACTATCAGTGATAGTTTTGTTGTTGTTTTTTTTTAATAATACCCTAGCATACTAAGCACGATGGCCTAGTGGTTAAGGTGTTGGGCTCACGATCGCAAGGTCGTGGGCTCCATTCCTGGACTGAGTGGCGTGTTGTGTCCATGAGCAAGGCACTTCACTTCAACTCACATTACTCCAGACCACTCGGCTGAAAAAATGAGTACCACCAGCAACAGGGGGCTAACCTTATGATGGACTGGCATCTCATCCAGGTAGGAATCGTCTTTGGGTAGATGGAACTTGTCAGCTTGGGAAGGAACTTCATCTAAGACAGGGAAAACTCTGATCTCAAACCACCACTGCCTTTCAGCTATACAAACTCATTGGAAAGGCTTTGGGAGTAAACCTTCAGGACAAAGCCAGAGCTGGAGTCTCTATGGCAGTCCGATGCTGTTCTTAACTTCATTCTGGCAACTTCTACAGCAACACTGGTGCCAAGCTGTATTGGCTCTTTCCCTTCCCTTGGACAACATCAGTGGCATGGAGATGGGAGACTTGCAGCAGAGGCAACTGCTGGTCTTCCATACTAACCTTGCCTACACTGTGGAGAGGGCACTCTAGCACCGCCTCACCACGACAGCACAACACGGAAAATTCAGTAGAGATGAAAAACAAAGGCAGGAGCATCAGGTAGGCTTGAATAATAGCAGTACAGAGAAGCAGAAACCATTGTAGTAATGGTAAAATACACAAATGGAAGATACAACATGTTGATGGACTAGTGGTTGTAGTGTTTTGGTGAGTGAAGGTTTATCAATCAGGCAGGTGGCCATTTTGGATGAGGTTTAGAATGTTTGTGTATGTTGCAGCTGGACCATCCCAGATATGAGAGCAGTACAATAATGTGGATCAAAACTGTGCCTTCTAGAGGATGATCACTATTCAGAAATAGAGTAGTTTCTAGCACTGAAAATAACCTAGCCTTTAGATATCTTATAGATATGTGGTTTCCATGAAAGACCATCAAAAATTATAAGGCCTAACATTTGTAGACACAGTAAAGTTCTTAGTTGTGTGTAGTTCATAAAGTAGGAGTGGGAGATAGTGTTGCAAAATGCTTATTTGATATGTGTAGTGACTGTGTCTTGATGCTGTTGTCTTGTCTCACTGTAGGATGTTTTGGTCTCTGTTCATAGAAGTGATGCAAGTCTGGTGTGAGATGTCTAGTTTGCATACAGATGATGCCCATATGCAGAAGGTTAAGGAGGAGAGAAGGGTGGTCTCATCTGCATATGAGAGTTTATCTAAAAATAACAGCGAGCAAATCATTGATGTAGAGAAGGAAGAACGTGGGGAAAATAACACTGAGCTGAAAGAATGTGGATTAGAACATCTAATAAAGCAGTCTGACAAAACTTCTGATAAAAAAAATAAGAGACAGATGGAGTCTATATACAGACTACTTTAAAAGAAGGTTCATGTGTCTAACAAGTTCCTTGACATCTTGCTGATGTCAAGAGCTACAACATTGCTTTTGCTAAAGTTCACAAGTTAGAGATACCATTGGTTGTTGTTTAGCCCCAGGTCAGTCCTGATCAAGCAGACATATGATCAAAAAGCATTCAAGCCATGACCATCTCATCTTCTATTTAGCAATAGTGTACCCTGCATGACATTATCCAATATGTTCTTTTTGTAAAACAGTCAGGTGTAGTTTGAGAGAGATTTGGCTGCTATTTCTAGCAGGTCGAGCGACCATGTAGAGACACCCTCAGTGCTGGCAGAAATACCATAATGACCAGACTTTTTAGGCTAATGCGACTAGATTCTTTGCACTCGGTGAATGTGTGCTTATGGAGGTGAGTTCGGAGGGGTCAGAAAGGGGAGTAGGGAAGTGGTTCTGTTGTCTGTACAGAGTGCAACTGAAAAGTGAGAGAGCTTGCAGGCTGTGTGATGCTTGAAGGTTGTCTTTTGTTCTCCTGGTAGTTATTTTACAATGAAATGGTAGTGGTGGTATATACTTAAACTAGCAGCATTTAGATATTTGACTTCATTAGGTCACTAGAGCCAGAGAAGTATGAATGTAACCAGATAATAACAATGATAATTATGATTTCTAACTTTGGCACAAGGCTACACATTTTGGGGAAAGCAATGTCAATTTGATCGAACCCCCCTCTTTCCTCATTACTTGACTGGTATTTATTTTATTGACCTCGGAAAGATGAAGGAAACGTTAACTGGTACTTATGTTATTGACCTTGGAAAGATGAAGGAAAAGTTGACTCATAACATAAAGAGATGTAACTATAAATAACACAATCCTAATAACAATGATAAGAATTATTTCCTACTTAGGCACTGGACCAATTTTTGTAGTAGAGGATATAGTCAATTAATCAACACAAGCATATTAATGGCACTTAATTCATTGGACCTGAGATATGAACTCACAATGTAGAGGATAAAACTGAATAGTCTTAGGAATTTAGTCCAGTGCTCCACCTTTTATGCAATTCTATTCTCAATTGCACTGGAATAAATAACACCACCATCACTACCACCAATAATAATAGTAGTTGAATTTGTAGTAGAAGGAAATGAGAAGTTGCTATGTTCATGTCTCTCCAAAGAACATTAGTGATGGAAGTGAAATGGTTTGAACTGGGAATTGATACCACAGCATGGACTTGATTTGCTAATTACATATGTATTACTGCTTTTTAAATATAATAATAATGATTTTTGTAGGGAAATTTATTTGCACTTCATATCTTTAAAAAAATCTAATCTGACTCTCCACCTGCACTCTTAAGAATATGATGATCATTTCTTTAATTAAGTTTGAAGCAGCTAAAGATAAGATTTTATTAAATATTTACTGAAGTCACAGTAGTGACTAAATATGTAATTACCCATTTGACTTTGTACTGAACATTAACCATACATTGATATTATTCATTAAAGCAGTCCATGAACATAATAATAGTGGCTTTCAAACCTCAATTTATGTATCTCACCATTCAGTTATAGTTATAATCAAATAAAATATAAAATATAAGTTTTATTTTGTTTTTTCTTTCCAAATATTTCTCTTCTTAAACATGTCACCTGTATACAGCTCTGTCTGTTGCATTCTATTATGATAGCAGTGTTAGAACTGCTGTCATTTAGCTTTATGTTTATATAAATAAAATACAATATTTCAATTTAAAGCTTGCCTGCTCCCTTTTACTTTTCTGCTTCTTAGCATTTTCTTTCAATATTTATAGACTTAAAATATATGTTTTCATATAATTTCAACCTCATCTGACATAACCTTTTTTTTTTTAGTTGTTTTTGAAATAGCTAGTTACTTAATTATGTATCTAACTACTTCAGTGAGAGAGTGAAAGAATTGATATATATGTAAATGAATCACATGTATCGTCTGTTATACATGTAATGGATGCAGACATGGCTGTGTGGTTAAGTTTGCTTTGCAACTACATGGTTTTGGGTTCAATCCCACTGTGTGACACCTTGATTAAGTTTCTACTACCATAACCTTGGATCAACCAGAGCCTTGTGGGTGAAATTTGGTAGATGGAAACTGTGTGGAAGCCCACTAGAGGGACTGTTCCTATTCTTGGATGATAGACTTACTTAATCTGTCACCTAGTTTAACATTACAACCTGGTGTTTGGGTGCGTTTAGCAGAGTACATTCTGTTGCAAGCATTTTGGCTAGGTCTCTTTCTTTAGGATAACTTTCTCCCTTCCTCTCACCAGTCTTGGAGGCCCTGAAAATAGGTCATAGATGCTGCCCTTCCTCCTCTGGCTAAATTATTTTTTAAATTGTCCAACAACAAAATACAACACTCTCTGAGAAATACAACACCTAACTCATCTTTTTCAGTGATGGCCTAATTTCCTTCTATAGATAGGCCTATAAGAATACTCCCTCGTCCTTCAGTCCATAACTCCATAATAAATTTTAAAAATGGGTGGAGACAAAAAAAGAGAGAAATGGATAAAATAGGCTCATTGAGGGATATTTATTATATGACTAATTGGAAGCTGGGGAACAGCAAATGATAGCCAATGTGAACAGTGGGTTCGTGTTTTAGACAGAACGAGGAATTGCATAAACTGACCAATCACATATCATGACCCAAGTTGTCTGGTACACTCACACCCAGCACTGTGAGCTAACAAAAAACACTCGTTTGGTTTCCAGTGCTCCCACACTTTATAGCAGTAGCCATTCCGTCCAGTAATATCAAATTACAGCCAGCTTACTGGATAGGTAAAAACTAAGTATCTTGGCTGGAGATTCACCACAGGGTAAGTGACAAGACACAAACCATCAAGCTCTCTACTAGCTGTTCAATACCCAATCAACTCAAATTTCCATAGCTCTAAAATACAGCCATCTTATGGTAATTCATATAAATGAGATAAGCTAAAACAACATGTATAGCTATATGAATAATAGCATTGTTCCCTTCAGTTGCTAATCAGACTAAAACTGGTGTCTTCACACTATTGTAATTACACCATATCTAGTAGTTCTGCTATATCTATTTATAACAATTGATGCACTTGGAATTTACATATATAAAACAAAGTTTTCATAACTTTCATTATTTATTTTTTATTTTTAACTGCTTAGTCTTAAGGGAAGGCATTGTCCATCACCCTTTTTTCAGGGCCTCTGAGACTGGTGAGAGGGAGGGCAGAAAGTATCCTCAGACCGGAGACCTGGCTTGAATGCTTGCAACAGAGTGGACTCCACTAAAGGCACCCAAGGGCCAGGTGGTGGTGTTTAACCGAACGACGGATTAAGTCTACCACCCAACAACACGCATTTCCATGCCGGGAATCAAACCCAGGCCACCTGGGTGAAAGCCAGGAATCCTAACCAAGTTTGAAAACTCACAATTTCTTACAAGGGAAAGTTTTTATGTTCTCTTTGGTCACTACTGTAATAATGTTTAGCTATTTGAGAAGGTGAAATCTTTAATTGAATCTTACAACATTTAAGATTTACAACAAATTGCTTGGCTCAAAGAGTAGACATCAAAAATGTAAATAATATATTTAAAAGTTAAAAATGCAAATAATATATATTGGATGTTAAAAATATCAATGAAGAATAGATGACATTTACTTGGCAACTGATCATGGAAATATACTGAGTCTATAGAGTATCATACATTGCATGATACAGTTCATGACTGTAAGCAGCAAGAACTGTAGAAATTTACGTGTTTCATTAGTTTGCATGGCTCACCACAACTCCTCTCGAAAGCCTGGAGAAGGCAACACTCAGCCACTCTAGCATATCTTCTATTGAATCATTCATAAAGAATACAAAAACAGATGGTTCAGACGTCTACACAATGGTTTTTCTGTCATTAGTACACTCATCATTTTATCTTCATGAATTCTCAGTAGAGGCAAGTGATATATCAGTTGATTTTTATTGGCAAGGTAATGACTTGATTATAAAAAGAATGGTATGTGATGATGCATGGTGGTTTAGAGTTAAAATCCTAGTTTTTTAACCCAAGTCAACTTCAACTTAGAGAAAGTGCTAGTAGTACACAGAAATATGGTTAAAATTAAAAATGTCTATCCCTTCACTGACTTCTGCAATCCACTAGGTCAGTGTTTATCTCTGGTTTATGTAGCATTAAATAGATGAGAAACAAATCTACCCTGGATATGACATCAGTCTATTTGAATATAACTTTTCCCAAGGAAACTCAGCATTGCAATCCTATAAAACACTCATCAATTTTACAGTGCATCCATTGCTTACAGAAGTGAGTTATACAAGTCTGTAGTTCAGTGCCAACTTAGAGCTAGGTGGACTCAGCCATTGAATGTTAAGTTTCTTGGCCATGACACAATGCAGCAACAGTGCCAGGATAAAAAATCAGACATCTTGGTTAGTTGTTTGGTACCCAATACAACTAAGTCATCCGTTGCTCTCCAAAATTAATAAAGTATAGAATTGAATTAACAGGAAGCTCTATGTTATTTCAGCCTATGGTGTTAGTGGATCCTATATCCCATTAGGTCATAGAGGTAGCACTGAAGACGGAATCTTTAATGATGCAGTTTATCAAGAGCAAGTTAGACAGGTGGAGCACATTAAGCCATACCAACATAAAAAGTTAAACTTAGCTCTGAAGCTAACAAAATATTCATCAAATTGAAATATTTCTGTTACAGCAGCAAAATGTACAACCTTGTGGGACCTATATAAAGCTTCATGAACCAAACCATTGTGAGTTAAAAGTCTTGACCTTGGAGACAGTGTAACCATTATAACAAGATACAAATTGTCATCTCTCCAGCTGTTGTCCAGAACCCCATCAATTTGACTCATTGTAATTTGTATAGTGAGCGGTTGATGACTTATTTGGTACCAGTCTACGAAATCTTAACTGATCAAACATGTTTTAAATATTTTGTCTAAAATTTAACTTTACAAATTATTTTCTAAAGGTTATGGACATCACACAATCTTATTTCTTCTCCACTATAAATCTGAAGTCTTGTGCCTATGATTTAAATCAATGTTATATACTTTCTTTTGGTTCGGTACAAGATTCCATTTCAATACATACTTTCTTTATCGACTCCAAAGTAATGAAAGAAGTCAATTCCGATAAACATGTGATAAAATAAACAGTCTCTTGAATTACAGTCAATTCCAATGCCACATATTTTCATTTTCTTCATTTATTTTTTCTTCTATAGAAAATCGATACAGTGACTGCTTATTATGAAACATAGCTTATAATCAGATAATTTTCTTAATCCACAACAGAAAATACACTCTACTTTATAGTCACAGTTTGGTGAGTAGTTAACAGTTAGTCCTTTGGGACTAATTAGAATTGAAAATTAGGATGATAGCATTTGACTACAATTTAACTGCCATATCATAATAGTGATTTCTAAATTAAGCACAAAGCCACAAATCTAGTGAGTAACATAGTCAATTAGATTGACTCCAGTAATTTACTGGTACTTATAACAACCATTATTTAAAAGATGATTACGTTCAGAAGTTTAAGATTATAAATTACTACAAAACCAATGTGTTAATTGAACATCTTCCATTAAAATTATTGTGTTCAGTGTGTGTATTTGTATTCATATTACAATATCTTCATCTAATCTTCACAACTGTATGACTTATGCAGGAAATAAAATAATAATTACAAAATGTTCATCGGCATTCTTCTTCTCTAATCTGCACATGGTATAACTCTTAATTGTTTCAGTCATTGGACTGTGGCCATGCTGGGGCACCCCCTTCAAAGGTTTTAGTCGATCAGATTGACCACAAAGTCTGGCACTTGTTCTATTGGTCTCTATTTGCCAAACTGCTGAGTTACAGGGCATAAAGATACAAGACAGATACGGAGAGACAAATACACACACATGTATATATATGTATATATATATATATATATATATATAACGAGCTTCTGCACAGTTTCCATCTACCAAATTCACTCACAAGGCTTTGGTTGGCCCAAGACTATAGTAGAATACACTTGCCCAAGGTGTCACGCAGTGGGACTGAACCCGAAACCACATGGTTGCGAAGCAAAATTCTTAACCACACAGCCATACCTGCACCTATTCTTAACCACACAGCCATGCTTGCACCTATTTTTAACCACATAGCCATGCTGCGCCTATTATATAGGTATAGAGAATATTTCTCCTCTAAGTTCCAGTATAGTCTGATTAAATCAGCAAATAAAAGATAGCATTTAGAGAGTCCATATTCCAAATATTTCCTCAGGAAACATGCATTCTGAAGATTATGCCTGTGTGATACGATTTTGTTAGTTATGTCAAACTTTGGTGGACTGAATACACAGTAAGTGCCGAAAAATGTCATGAAAACATTACTTTCCAATGCAAGAATTATTTACAACATTTTCACTACCTTGATAGAAATATACTAAATATTTATCTATCTATGATGGCAAGAAATATTGGTGGAATATTTCAATTATATTTTTCATCAAATTTGATATCATTAATAGAGATATTCCAGTTCTAATCTCAAATTTATTAACACAAGACAAATGAAACAAGTATGCCAATACACTAAAATAGACACTAATTTATAGAGAATTTGTTGGATTAAAAAATTATAATTCTGACATTATTTGAAGTAAATGAATAAATTGGATAAATACTGTGGTCAAGGGTACAAATATGGGTGGTGTCTATCCCAGAGTTCAAGAAAGAAATGTTCAAATATAACCAAATGCCAAATGTGTTCATTATGCTATACATGTCAAGCTCCTGCTTTCAAAAGATGTGTTGAAAATGTTTCTGAAATTCAAAAATTCTAAAGTGTATTTAAAATTTAAACTTTATTATAATATTTTTATGGCCATGTTAAAAGAATTATTTTCTGTTTCTAATTTTATTCCCAACTTGATGATCTTTTAGATTAGACTCGTAAACAAATTTATAAAAATACTTTAAAACAAAATTTTCTCGACAAAATGTGGGACTAGTGATTTGTTTATTGAAACAAATGGTAAAAATTGTTTATTTAATGCAAATGGTAGAAGAAAAAATAAGCTTAACAGTTCTAAAAATGTTTCTTGCCAATACTAATAACTCATCTAAAACATTTACGCATATAATTTATTGGGTTTTGTTTGTTCAAAGTACTGAGTTCAAATTCAAAGCCTTCAGCTGCCTTTTAGCTTTTCGGATTCAGTAGAATAGGTACCAATGATTCACTGGAGTTGATTTAAATGACTTTAATACCCTTACAAATATTTCTATTGTCTTGTTTCTCAGAAAGAAATAATTATTACAAAAGCTATAATTATGACAGCAAACTTTTATACCAGTGAGCCCATCAAGTCATTCATACAGTTTTCTCCAAGGAATATACCATATAAACGACATCTGTGAGAGGCTTATGAGATAAAAGTTAAAAGACATTTGACAGTAATCATCAAAACTTCCAAATAAAATGCACCCAGTACACTCTGTAAAGTGGTTGGTGTTAGGAATGGCATCACAGTGTAGAAAACATGCCAGACAGTACTCCGAACCATCTAGGAGGGCAGTAACTCGAAATAAGAACTGGCTCAGACCTTAATGACCAGTCAAACTCATGGAAAGTAGATGTAAAATGATGGCGTGTTGATGGCCTGTTGCCGTGGCAGAAAAGTTGGCATCTGCG
>JAOPJM010001604.1:16093773-16117248 GCA_027124095.1 Muusoctopus leioderma
TATATATTATGTTCTAAAGTTTATTTTAAAAATACATACACCATAGTGAGGTTTGTTTTATGTACACATTTGAGTTTGAGTGAAATATTTCACCTTACACGACTGAATGAGATTTAAATGCACATTGTGTGTTTGTTGTGAATAGACACTTAATTCATTAGTAGTCTTTGTGTGATTGTCTGACATTTATTAATTAACCCCCAAGTAGCCATTATGAGTGATATTATATTTCAGAAGTAAATCTACAAACAGAAACTTATTCGTAGATTTTTACCTCAAGTTTAGTGAAGAAGATAACGGTGAACATGTTTTTATCGTTAGGTAATAATGAATCAGACATTCTTCATAGAGGAGAATACGAAGAAATAAACGAGAGGAAATGTGTAAATGGATGCACAACACAATTTGTGGCCACTGTCATCATAGTTTTTTTATTGTTTATTTTTATTTTTGGGGGTTTTTGTGTTTCTTTATTTTTTTTTGTATAAAATTCTACTAGAATGTTCTTCAAGAATATTCAGTTGGCAGCGTTCCTCCATTCAAATCTTGACGTCTGTGGTGTGATATCTTCTTCAGGTGTTGGTTTTGAAATTAATTCTTTGATGTATCTAAAAGCACGAATTACATAATGGTGCCAACCTTCTGGTAAGATAGTGAGCAAAAGTCCAATTTCAATTAAAACCACTGCAGTTATTTTCATTCCTGTAAACTGGCTATTTCTCCAAACAATGTCAGCAACTAATAATAAAATATATAAATTTAATTGAAAAATAATTCAAATTTATGAGATATTTCTTTTTTAGAATGACAAACAAAATATTTAATAAAACATAATTGTTATTCATCATCATCATCATCATCATCATCATCATCATCATCATCATCATCATCATCATCATCATCATCATCATCATCATCTTCTTCAAAATAATACTTACTTCCAATTAATCATCCTTCTTGGAGATTATTCTAAAAATTAATAATTATCCCCAATCATCCCTGAGTTAAATTGAATCCTCATCACTGTTTTATTTCATATGAACTCGTGGCAGTTATTGTGACAATCTTAATTATTTCATTTGTTTGGTAGTTATTGTGACAATCTTAATTAACAATCACCGCTTCTCATTTCAGTTACCGATTACTTATTCCAGTTTCATTTTATGTAGCAGTTATTGAGACAGTCTTCATTAACGATTCACTGTTTCTCGTTTCAGTTATGTGATTTCTGGAGATGGAAACCTGCAAGTGTATCTACTTATTAGGAGTAACGGTTGCTGATGTGAACGGATGCAAGCTTCCTTTCAACAGGCAAGCATTCGAGTACTTCCTTTACTTTAACCACGAAAAGAAATTAACAATGAGTGACGACTCGAGGAAGTCAGTTCGAACAGTAATGTTCTTCTGGGAGAAAGCTCACATTCCAACCAAGCTCGAGCAATACTGCGTCAGTAAACTGGAGAAAGATTTCGAGAAGTGGAAAAGACTCAAAAAGCACGCCCCAAGGACGAGTGATCCACACAAGAGGAAATGAAAAAGAATTCATTGGATACCACGACCGTATTTTTGGCATCGTCCATACTGATTGTGAGAAATCGGTCAAGTACCAAGAGGATTGGGAGTTCCCTTACAAGTAGCACCAGAAGGAACGTCCATGTTCAATAGCAAATTTGAACAAGACCTATCAGCGCAACGCCAAAGCTTGTATTCAACGTCGGTGGGAAGAGAAACGAAGAAAGCAATCAGCAGCTGAAATGGAGCTGGTATACAACGCAGCAGTTGAAGGATGAGAACTCCAAAAACAGCTGTTATGTTCCTCAGCGACAGCAAGGCACTGGAGCAACTGGTCACAAAGAATACCCGAGGATAATTTTCCAAACTTCACTTCGTCGACGTCAAACTCTTAATTTCGTGCAAGCTCGGATTGTAGACTTCAAGCTTGCGGTGGCGAAAGACGAAGTAGAAGGGGCCGTGGCTCTAGCCAATGATCCGCATGGAAAGTTAACGAGGAATGAGGAACAGCTCCAGTTACTCGTTCAAGTTGTCAATGACCACAGAGAGTAACATCCAGCTTCGAACATACAGCATTGGTGAGAACGTGAATCACTGATCAACGCATGAGCATCACTTTTCGTCTTATATGTGTCTTTTTTTTCAATGTTTCTTTTTCTTCTCTATCTTACGTCATTACTCACCAAATTGTGTCTTCTATTTCTGTTATATAATAAAACGTTCGCGTTCTTTCCATTTCTAAGTGTCTTACTTTCGTTACTTTGCCAAATTGCCTTGTTTATATTATCTGGTTCGCACCTTGCAGTACCTGCGAACAGATTGTTGATGAGAACAAATGGGTCATGTTTTCAGATACAAAGCTGATATTTAAATGTTGATCAATTGGGACGAAATTTCTCCTCCGCATTTTTTTTACACTAAGTTGAACAATTTTAGAGGGTGAAACTGGAAAACATCCATCTTTCAAATTTTTTCATTACCTTGGGACCTTTGAATTACAGGTGCAATCCATCCGACGGGTTTCAATACAGTTTCTGTATACTCAGATTCACTCACAAGGCTTTGGTCGACCAGAGGCTACATTAAAGACACTTGCTCAAGATTCCACGCAGTGGGATCGAACCCGGGACCTCGTGATTGCGAAGCGAACTTCTTAACCATTCGGCCATTCTGTATAAGAACTCAATGACGGCACGTTGCTTCCGCTTGGAAGCCATTATTTACCTGCAATGAAGAAGAACATGGAGAAGAATTACTGTAGAGGAAGAGTTACTCCACCAACATGTGCAATTTGAACAACCTATGTCAGTTAATAAAACAGTTATGCCCACTTTTGCATTACTTTCGGTACAACCCTCGTATATATCTTCTTAGCCATCCATCATCACCAACGATGACCCTCTTCATGCTGTCATACAGAAGGGAGTGTGCATGTGCACATGCAAACTGATTCGGGATCCACATGTTCTTGCACATGTGAGGCACACATACATAGGGATTGTGGCAGTTAATGTTTGTTGTTGGTTTTTGGCAGCGCGGACAAGTTTTCTTCTGTTCGTTTCTTGTATGGTTCTGTTCATGTGCTTGTATGGTTTTGACACCATTGGCTGTAGTTGAGCACCAACCAATACAATCTTTTGCCAGTTCTTCCCATTGGGTCTAGGGTATCTTGCACCATTTCAGCGTGTGCCTGGGCTGATCTTTTGGCTTCCCAGCCATAGGGCTCTCATTTGCAGCTCAGAGTAAAAGACTGCCTCAGGAAGTCAGGCATTAGGCATGCGTAGATGTCCCACCCATTTTAACTGGGCCATGGTTACCATGTTTTCAATACCGGTGCTCTTTGCTCACAGTAAGTCCTCCTTGTTGGTCTCTGTCTTGCCACTTGCTCCTTAGTAGGTGGTATACAGTCAGTTTGATATTGACAGAGAGATCCTTATTGTCAAAGATGCCCTTTTGTAGAGAATCGTACATATACACAAACATACTCATACTTTTTCTGTGGTTGACATGAGCCAATAAGGAGGCTTCTATGTGATCCTTTGATATGCTACATATAACAGCCACATCTCTCTCAAATTACACACTACTGTCTGGAAGGACATATTGGATGTGTTTCTCAGTGCACTGTGCTCTGTACCTGGTCACAGCTGGAATATCTTTAATCATAAGTATGTTTGATCAGGGATGATGTAAACCTGGAGCTAAACAACAACAAAGGAACCTTTACATGGTTGATCAACCTGCTAGAAATAGCAGCCAAAGCTCAATCAAATCACACCTTACTGCCTTCAAAAAGGAAGGATACATTAGAGAATATAGTCTCTGATATGATATATAAAAAGATGGATGGTCATGGCTGGAAAGCTTTGATCATAGGTCTGCTCAATCAGGGCTCACCTGGGGCTAAACAACAGCAACTATACATGTTTCCAGCCAATGAGGAATCCTCTACATCAGTGATTCTCAACCCTTCCTGTCATTTACACCCTTACTCCCATGCAAAAATATACACTTAATAATCCCTATATATATAAAAGCCTATATTACATCGAAAATGCTATCTTTAAGATAGCCTGTTAGTGCTAGTTTTAATTTAATAAAAAAAAAAAAGTATTTTGTAAATTCATAAAAATGGGATTTTACTGAAACTTTTGGGATACATATTTTAAAATATTAACTCACTTTGAATGACCAATATGGTGAAAATTACATGATTTTGCCATAAGCATGACTGTCATGGGTCGTAGAGACTTGCCCCTGCCATCCAGATGGTAGTGTGCAATTTCCTGAAGACCTGGATGGATTGTATAAATTAACTGCAACATAAAAGAAACAACATAACCAAACTTCAATAAGAGTTTCTTTCTTATATGATCTTTATTGGGGAGAGATCCACAAGTCAGACATCAAAGCTTAGTGTGTTAAGCATTAGTCAAATAATGAAAAATGGAGCAACTTATTTGGTTGAAAAAAAAAATAACTTCAGTTAAATATGAACAGAAAGACAAAGTGAAGCAAGACATGTTTCCAAAATAAATGATTGGTGTACAAGAAGTAACTATATTGTATAATCAGTGAAAACAATGGTGCATTGGTATTTCAGATGCAATATAGAAGCTAACAACATGAGCATGAAGACCATGATCTACTCTGATTACTTGTTGTAAGAAGTGAATATAATTCTGCTACCTTCATGACATAATAAGTACTGGAGGTGGAGCAGTGATTAGTCTTTTCATGTCTTCTAGGTTGTAATAACTGGGTAAGGTTCATTTGAATTTTAGCAGGTTAGTGGCAAGAAGGAAAATGTATATGGATGCAGTTTTGGCAAAGAAAAATTGGGAAAAATGTTTAGTATGAGTGTCTGGGGTGTAAGACAAAGAGATGGGGACAAGAAGTGTCTGATGCTATAAGTATTTGAACATATGCAGTGAAAGCAGGAGATCTACAATGATTAGACACAAACAAATTAATATAATCCATTAAATGTGTGATGTAAGCTTGCAGAAGAGATTGGTCAGTCTCAACTGAGTTGAGTAAGTAGCTAAACATTTGAACATGGATATAGGAAGATACCTTTGGCAGTAAGGACATGATACATTCTGACTGAAAAAGTGACAGGCTGATCAAGGGAGTGTTAGAATATTTAGATCAGATTTGAAAATGTTAGGCTCACAGACAACATAATGCAGAATCAAAATACATAGAAAGAGGATGTAGTGTAGATTATGTCAGGATAGAAAAAGCACACATTATTTGAGTGATGATGATATAAAAATATCTTTACCTTTTTTATATCATTATTAAGCATTAAAAATTCATCTTCAACTAACTTATAAGAATTTTCAAACTGTTTTATATGTACATCCTGATTACTCTGATGAATTGAGGTATGCTGCTGGTAAGAATATAGTAATTCTGAGATCAGAGGTGAGGCAGTATAAGCTGAGTGATTTCCAACTAGAAAAATCTGCAACGATAAAACTTTACAATGAAATATTTCTTCTCAGCTAAAAATCCTATATAAGAAGATGCAAAGAAAAACAACAAAAACATTTGACAGATAAAGCCATTTATTGGGCAGGGTATCTACAAGTGTTTATTGGGCAGGGTATCTACAAGTGTTTTTTAATCTGTTCTCATCATCATCGTTTTCACGTCCACTTTTCCATGCTGGCATGAGTTGGATGGGACTTTTTGAGGCAGTGTTTTACAGTCAGATGCCCTTCCTGATGCCAATCATTTCAGCACCTTTTACCACACACAGGGATATGGTGTACCTATTCTAAAACCCACGATATATACGTGTGTGTGTGTGTGTGTATATATATATATATATATATATATATATATATATAGTTCGCTTCATAACCACGTGGTCCCAGGTTCCACTGCATGGCACCTTGGGCAAGTGTCTTCTACTATAGCCTTGTGAGTGAAATTAGCAGACAGAAACTGTATAGAAGCCTATCGTATATGTACACATGCATATATATATATATATATGTGTGTGTGTATGGGCTTGTCATCGCTTGACTGAGTTTATTTGCTGAAATCGGCTGGTGACGTTTGTTTACATCTCCATAAGACAAAATGCATGGCTATTCGGTAATTTGGTGGTATGATTCCCATACTTAAATCAGTATGGTTGGTGACAGGAAGGGCATCTGATTGTAAAATGCTGCCTCAAAAAATCACTGTCCAACCCATGCTAGCATGGAAACACAGACATAAAAATGATGATGATGATGATATATATATATAATTTATTTCAGATTTAGTTTATTTACCATTGTTCTGATTTGCAAGGAAAGAGCAGTATATAATATCAGGGACCATGATTAGTGACAGTTACAGAGTGCTAAATGAAGATTCCTTAGAATAATGGCAAGCACAACCAATGCTAATAAGTTGCATGGTAGTGAGCTTTAGAATGAAAGACAACCTAATTATTTTGTATTTCCTAAAGCACTGTAGCTACCAATTTAACCGTTAATTTTGTACAATTCACCTTGCAGATCTCTAAAAATGTACAGACCAACAGCAGGTTGTTGCTTCAATCTATGTTTAAGTGAGAATCATGGAGGTAAATCTAAGCTATTCAAGACACCTAATAAATTGCAGGAATGCAATTCAGTGGTAGAGCTTCCCTTGAGATTCATTGAATCCAAGACCAAAACTAAATTGCTATATTTCCTGAGCTTCTAAAATGTAGGCCCAGATTTAGTGCTGTTAAAGTTCTTCTTGGGTTTAAATGGAAGAGACAGCTATAGCTTCACCTTTTCTTTGCAGCAACAAGAGATTCTGGTTCATTGTTCCACCCGAAAGCCATGCAGAGCTTACAAATATGGAATTCTGTCTTCAGTAGTGATCATGTTCAGCTGCAGTAAGTTCAGATTCGGTAAATTTCTGGACAGAGCAGGAACAGGAAATACCAGCAATTGCATGGATTAATCTTTGATGTAGTTATTTTCAGTTGATCTAAAGCTGTGCCCATATTATTTTTATTTTGCAGTTTCTCTGTTGGTCTCTTTTCTGTATACTTTTGTACTACGGTGTTCTTAGATGGTATATATTACCTTGGCTTTCCAACTATTAGCACACAATATAGCAGAGTAATAAATTCGGTACTTTCCTGTTATCGACAGCCAATTTTGTTTTTACTAAAGGATTGGGTTGGGTTAGCGTTGGGTTAGGATTAGGATTAGGGTTAGGTTTAGTAAAAAAAATTGGCTGTCGATAACAGGAAAGTACCATAAATTCACTCTTTGACATAAACTTGATATTGATCTAATTTAAACTCTTTCAATGGATATATGGGGAGAGGAAGAGAAAGAGAGAGAATGTGGAGATGTGAAATATATGTTAATGCGAAAATTGCAGTAATCTATTGAACTATATGAAATGTTATTCTTCTTTCTAATATATACAACATAATTCATATTCGTGAATTTAATCCTTTCCGAAATTACAAGTATCCATTGGGACTGTTCAAAACCGTTCACAGTAGCGGATGCGAGATGAATTCCCCACTAAACAAAACATTAGTGGAAGGTTCATCATTTAAAATGTAACGTATGATTGTCCCTTAACTTTTATCTGTTTAAAATTGAAAACGCGTCAATTCTACAAGATAGTCAACACTGTTGCTCGTTTATGCATAGTAAATGCATAAGTGAGAAACTTTATTGTGACTAGAAGTTGTAACAATAATGTTCCACTGTCAGTGAGTAATGGACAGAAGGCTAACATATTCCTACAAGGCAGCCAAGATGCGAATGGAATTATAATAGAAGCTATCAACATTTACACCTTTCACCTAATATATGGGAATTATTTTCATATTTCTGAAGGACAAGTGTATTTATTATATAACCACATATCGGTACACCTTACCTAACATTTAAGCTAGATCAATCCACTTCAAACTAAAGTATAACTTAAAATTAAAATCAAGACAAGATCTATTTTATCTAAATTGCCGATCAACTTCAGGTAGCAATTTAGAAACTAAAAAACCTGAAGAAATATGTACTTTTAGATACAAGGTTAAACTTATCGGTTAGAAAATAACTAATTTAAATAGAAATACTTACTTTATTGTGTTTCGAAAGACATGTAGTACAATTATGAACGGGGTAATATTTTTTATTAAGTGTAGTATATATCCTTCGTATCATGAAGTCCAAAGACAGTCGTGATATTGAGAAAATTCTTATACTACAGCAGCAAATCCTTACAGAAGTCATGTTTATGTAATCGGCTTCACCGCCCAATTAAGGACATTAATACAAAGACAGTAAGCTTTATTTTGGCATTTTGTTTTAAAAAATTGCATTTTAATAATTGTCAATAAATTTTTTTAATTAGTTGTAGTTGATAACCAATAATTATGCGGCTCGTTATTTAATATACGGTAAGAGTACGCAACTACCTAACACTTTTTGAGAGACGTTACTGGAATGGACTTGAATACATCTTTTCATTCGCACAAATAGGTTTATTGTCCTCCAGATCTGTTCGTCTATGAATTAGTAATCAGCTTAATTAGGCTATTAAGACTTAGAGGATTTGTTTTCGTTTTCACCCAGCTTACCTAATTTCGCATTTAGGGAAATGTAAATCAGATCCCAATGTTCTATCCATTGACAAAAAAAAAACATTTAAAGGGGAACAACTTTGCTGAGCTAACTCATTTTTTAATAACATTTATATCAATATTCTGTTAGTTCTTTTATTTAATTAACCCTCTGAACACCAGCCCGTCCCTTTTAAAGTGTTGAAATTTAAATTTAAATCTTGGAGTGAAATCTCATGAAAGATAATATTAGATTTCAAAAAGTAAACGGTTGTCTTATAACCTGTCATAATGATTGATTGCTCCCCTTTATATGCCTTTTCCAATAAAAACAAAAATGAGACCCCAAACTTTGCCTTCTCTATTTCCTTTGCTACAAATGCTTCTTAGAAAGTATAAAATAAACTAATATGTCTAACCCAGGAAAATTTTAAATGCACGATTTTACAGGGTGAGAATTGTTATTTTCTTCTAAATTTAAACAGGACAATCAGCGGCTTTATTTTCGGTATTCATTACTTGAATAAACAAAGGCACCTAAAATCTTCCAGTAATTTCTGTTCCTTTAAAACCATACATTTTACGTAGCTAAAAGAGTTACACGATTAAATCTTGTCAGAACTCATCTGATTTGGTCACTGATTTTGCGGCTTTGAATGTGTATTATTAGGCCTCGGACGCAGGATGGCCGAATGGTTAAGAAGTTCGCTTCGCAATCACGAGGTCCCGGGTTCGATCCCACTGCGTGGCATCTTGGGCAAATGTCTTTACTATAGCCTCGGGTCGATCCAAGTCTTGTGAGGGAATCTGGGTAGACGGAAACTGTGTAGAAGCCCGTCGGATGGATTGTACCTGTAATTCGAAGGTCCAGCCTTGTCACGCTGATTCTGCCTGCTGATTACGTTAGGGGTACACGTGTCTGTGGAATACTCAGCCACTTACACGCTAATCCAATGAGTTGGTAGCTCAGTTGATCGAACAGCTGAGCACTCATGGTCTGGAATTCAGATGGAGATCCATTATTATTATATTGGTATTTTGACAACTTTGCTAACGGGAATTCAACTTTCCACTCAATACGTATGCGTGAAAGATTGTTTCTTTCTCGAGGAGATAAATCCACAATCCGATTTCAATTCTATTTAAAACTATTTTCACTTATGTCTTTGAGGAAAATAGTTTTTGGGGGAGGAAGGCCCTGATGTTCTGTCAGAACTCTATAGGTTGTTGGAGGTTCTGTGAGAGAATCATTGGTTAAAGTAATTTGTGACATGAGATAGAAATATTGGTATATCGTGGAAAGTACAAATTTGGCATATTTAGAGGAGTAGAGACTATTATAAACCATTACAAAAGACAAGGGGAGGGCAATAGGAAAATTGTTGAGTGTTGTTGAGTGAAGTTTTACTTTTCACATGAATGGCTTTATTTTTATGGGGTCCAGATTGTGTGTCTGGTGGGATCACTGTCACAGATGTGTTAGCTGTAGTCATTGGACTGTGGCCGTGGCTTCAAGTGTATAATTGATTGTATCAACCCTAGTACTTACTTTATCAACTTTGGCAGGAGGAAAGACAAAGTTAACCTGGGTGAGATCTGAACTCAGAATATAACCAAATATCATAAGGTATTTTGTCTGATGCTATACCGATTCTGCTGATCCACTGCTTTTCTATATTAATTTTTACACTTTTGTAAATCTGACTTGGTTTCAAATTCTATTTTGCAGTTATGTCTGTGTGAGAATATTTTGAGCTATTGTTTACAGCACAGGTTCTCAATGATTTAGGATAAATAAATTTGGAAATCAAAAGCAACTAAATAACTTGAGCAGAGATATATTTTTAAGAGCTATCAGTTGAATGAATCTTTTTACAAAACTTCCTAAATTGCATGGGTCTGCAGAATAGGTTTTCTTTGTCTAGCCAAATCCTTCTTCACCTCATTGGTGGACAAACAGCTTCCTATGACCAGATCTCTGTACTTCTGTACTTATCTTTCTTGACTTTATGAGAGCAACTATTTATTACAAGTTATAATTATTACCTAATTCATGTAATCTTTAACATAGCATGCTCTTGATTCTAAATACAACAATAATTGCGCATTTAGCTGATATGGCATTACTTTTTTAATGCATGCAACATACAACTTATTTCCATGCAGACTAAAAATCCCTTTGTTGTCAAGAAAAACAAGAATTTTCTAAACATTTTACACCTTAAATACCAATTGTTATTTAGCTGCTGACATCAATACCAGCAGCTACATAAAACAGTTTACACAGTGCATTTAGAATCTAACTCTTTTCATAAATTTGGACAAATGGACATAGTGTTTGCATATATAACCCAATCAATAAGCCTGGGACTGACATCAGCTTAATATAGCTACCTTTAGTAAAAAATAAATGTAACTAATCTAAAAATGTAATGTTAATTGTAGGTGCATCAATGGATAAGAGCATTATTACTCTTAGTTAAATAAAGGTTCCTAGTTTGATTCCAGTCTGGTACTACGCACACATCAGGAATAAGACACTTGATGATGAATGGAAATCAAACCGATCAAAACATAATGTAGATGTAATTATTAAAACAACTAATGGGTACCCATGGAAAATCCATAGGTGATAAATGTTCAGTTATATAATTACTTGTGGTGAACTGTATTTAAAGGGATTAATTGAATAAAATACACATACAATTATATATATAACTATATACAATTTATGCATGGACAGTTAAACTTATTATGTAGATTTCTACTCAGTAATAAAACATCAATGAAATAGATACAGAATTAATATAAGACTTATCGATTGAGTAGTTCCTTTAGTACAATGTTCTTCATAAATAGTTTATCATTTTTTAATGTTTCCTTGATTCTGGTGTGCATTTTCGTATTTATTTGTTCGAGATTTTAGTGCTGGTGTGTGTGTGTGCGATTGATTTTGTATGTTTCACTATAATATAGTAATTTCCTTAATATTCTTTACTATCTACTTCACCTCGATAAATTCAACAGAAAACCACCCTATTCAGCTGACCATCACTCACTTTCAACTTATTTCTTTCCCCACTCACACTCCCATCACTTACCTTCAACCTTATTTCTCAGAATTTTATCCTTTACTGTGGGTACAGACAAGGGCTTCTCTCCTGGGAATTCCTGGGAGAGAAGCCCTAACAATTCAGGACCTGAGAATCCCGGGAGAACAGGCCCAGCAAGAGATGGCGTGCCTCATGTGGGAGGACACGAATTTGAGGTAGGAGCGGGAAGCCCCATACACACATTAGTATCTCTCTCCCAAGATTTGTGGGTCCCGAAATACTGAGAATTCGGGACCCACGAATCTTGGGAGAGAAGCACCAATACACACATATTAGGGTTCCCCACCTCCTCCCACCCAAAATCCACTAGGGCCTCTCTCCTAGGACCCTGGGGTCCTGAATAGAAACTCGAATTAAAAAGATTTTCATCTCTAAAGATGAGGTTAATAATCTGAAAAATTATAATTGTATTAAAGAAACTGTTTAGTGAGATGTCTGAGCAGTTCCATGGGGTGCTTCTACTACTAACTACTTCAGTGCATCTATCACATTTAAAATCCAGGTTATTTGTCAGCCTGCCAGAAATCCCACTTCATATTGCGTGTCCACTGTGCATTGATTAAAATTCTTGGCTCATTACAATATGTATGTTAGCACCCACTTTACTAATGTTGGTGCACTTTAACCCCAATTGAACAGACCTATGATCAAAGGTGTTCCAGCCGTTACCATCCCAAAGTGTGGCTAGGATCACATTATTGAATGCGTCCTTTGTCTTTTAAGCTGATAGAGGCTCCCTCGTTGGCTTGAGTAGTGTCTACATGGCTGGTAATTGTGTGGTAGTAGAAATGATCTTTCAGATTTTACCATAAAACAATATTTTTATTTTTAGAATTTTGTTTTTGGTAAAATAGTGTTTTCTCACGATTATGCTTCTGATTTTAATGACTGTTTTTATATGCTGGTATGTATAGATATGTCTGTAATACAGCATCTCAAATGTGAAGCCCAACATTCTTAGATCTGACTTAACACTTTTGATACCAACCTGCCTGAAACTGCCCCTGGCTCTATGAGTAAAATCCATTTGTTTTATGGTGTTCATATTTAAATTTAAACCTTCAAATATAATTTTATGTAAAACCTTTTTGTTAAGTTATATTCCAAACACTAACTTAACAAGATATTTAATTATTTTAGTAACCTCTCCAAATTCTTGATTATTTTCAAAATTAATTGAAAATCATAGGCAGTGTGTGTACATATGTATATATATATGTATATGTGCTTGATCTCACTGCACAGCAGCTTGAGCAAGTGTCTTTTACCATAGCTTCCTTGCGACAAAAACTGGATGGAAATATGATACATTAGAAATATGGTAACAAAAGGGTTAACTACATTCTTTCAAGTCTTCCATTGTCTATCTCTTCTAAGAGTAACTTCTTAGTCAATTTAAGGAACCTTTTCATCCTGCATATATCATCCACTTGGCACTAAATGTCCAAACTAATGCAGTTGTCTTTCTTGCATACATCAACCAGGTCAGAAATGGGTAGATAGGTAATTTCACGAAATTAATTCTTTATTTCTTGAAATTATCTACTTTCTTTGAGAATTGCAAATAACTACTGCTAGATTTTTGTTTTCTTTCTCCAACTAATTGATATTTTTTTGTATACGTCTATCAGTACATCATCCCATAACTTATTCAATAACTTTGATTGCCAGCCATTTTTAATTCAACCGTGTTCAGCTTTTTTCATAAGTTAACACACTATACTCAGTTCATTCTTCTCCAATTGTTGCAAACCTTCCGCATTCTTTGCCCATGCCACTTCTTACAATAACAATTGATTGATAAAGTTTGTCTTTTCTTTTACAGAGAAAACCATTTGTTTTCAGAGACCCTACTGCATCTTCTGCACTGATTACACAGTACTAAGTTCCCATTAATTCCTTTCTTGTATATAGATTGAGCAATCAATCTATCGTGTGCTATGCTACTGACCAGTTTTTGAAAAATATAATAATAAAGTTAATAATTCTTTGCCTTCATTGAATCAGTTGTGTTGACAGAGTGTAAGGATGCATAACCTTTATAACTAAAAATAAGAATCTTCATATTGATCACTAAAACAAATATAAGCTCTGCTGTAAAATATCATCTATTGCATTTGAAAGCATGTAAACAAGCCATATATAAAGAAATCCTGTTATAAGATTTAAGCCGTGCTAAATTTGATTACTTTGTAACATTTGCTGCTAAAAAGATTACTTTGAGAATAAATTTCAACCATTGTGGAGAGATTTATTATGTTGCTGTTTTGAATTAAAAATGGTACTGAATTTCATCTCTCAAGCTATAAAGGTAACCAATACTTACATCAATTTTCATAATCTTAAGGTGAGACAAATCTCTCCCTGGACAGAATGAGATCAATTTACAGGTGGACAGACATGTAAAATCTGAAGCTAGTAGTAGTCAGAAACTTTACTAAAACAATGGATTACTGTCCTTTATGGACTTGGTTTTTGTTTAACAAGTTGGAGAGAGAACTGACAAATCCAAAATAAAAGGAACTAAATTTTATTTATATAAATATTGAAACTTTATACATGGTTGACACTATATGGCATTCCTACAGCTGCCATGTTTACATGCTCATCAGCTGGTTTCAGTAGGATAATAATTTAACAGCTATCAAGAATACATATCAGAATTAGGATCTTCTACATCTGTGACACGTTTCACTGAAAAATAGAAAATAATATAATTCAATAAGAATTCATATTAAATACCCATAAAATTTATTAAATCATTACAGAAATCATTATCACAGAAATATTTCTCATATCAGTATACAGTTATAAAGTACTTTTATAAATGTGTTTAAAGCTGAAAGAATTAGCTAATTTATGATAATTACATAAATGTAAGAAATTAGGTATATAACAGAAATTCTTTAAATAGAGAAATTAAAATATCTATATAAAATCTTTGTAATAAAAATTATTTTTTTAATTGGTGAGTGGTAATACTTAGGTTAGAATCTTTACACAACAATATATACATAAGACAGGCCCACATCTTAATAAAACATAAATAGAAAAAGAAAATGAAATTTCAATTGGCATATACATTAACATTCAAAATACTAAAGGAAAAAACATTTATTATAATCTAAAAAAACCCCACAATATCTTGTAGTTAGTAAAGAAATAGGCTCTCTGTGTTATAGTATTTATTCAATATGGAATTATGATATATGTAAGAAATTGCACATTCAAAAATGTGTTATCATCATCATCGTTTTTATGTCCATTATTCCATGCTGGCATGGGTTGGACAAAATGTTTTTGGAGTAGTATTCTACAGCTGGATGCACTTCCTGTTGCCAACCCTTAGTTATAGGTACTTTATAAGTAAGGTAGTTTTGACACTACTCACTGAACCGCTAAAGTTGCAGGCGAATTATCTTCATGGAACGTAAACAACAAGCACCAGTAGTCCAAGCGCTGTCAACAATGAAAATAAACAGACATACACACACACACATATATATATATATACACACACTCACATATACGATGGGCTTCCCTTACAGTTTCCATCTACCAATTTCACTCACAAGGCATTGGTCAACCCAAGGCTATAATTGAAGACACTTACCCAAGGTGCCACACAGTGGGATAGATTCCAGAACCATGTGGTTACTAAGCGAACTTCTTAACCATACAGCCATGTCTACGCCTATTGTGTGTGTGTGTGTGTATATATGCTTATCCAAAGACATGATGGATCTAGTGTTGGTTTTGATGATGAACGTTCTAGTTGTTCGACCAACAGAACTACATACCCATTGCATTATAGTGTAAAGGTTGACACTCGTACCGTTAATATAATCCTCAGGCAGACTTAGCATGACACAGCTGCTTCTTTGAATTTCAGGTTTCCATCCAGTTTTTGTCGCAAGGAAGCTATGGTAAAAGACACTTGCTCAAGCTGCTGTGCAGTGAGATCAAGCACATATACATATATATATATACATATGTACACACACACATATGTGGACTGAATCAGAACCAGTGCATGCATTTAATGGTAAAGCTAACTCAGGGCTATGTACCTAGACTGGTTTTTCACTTGGTCTATAAAATGATTTAAACTTAACATTGCAAGTGAATAAAATCCTTGTTCATAATAGGTTTCCAATCTTTAGGGCAATTAAATGTTCATGTCCATGGTGCTCTTTACAGCCAAATGGATTGAGTGCTACAATGCAGCACTTATGATAGAAAAATAAACTACTGACATCATGGACTGAAGTCCAATATCCTGTTAACTTTTCCATATGGATGCAATTTCTATAAAGAACTAAATTCTACTAAATGTTGGGTAACATTTTTACTTAGTAACCATAGAATTTCCATTCTGAAATGTAATGTGCAATCTTTTCAGTATGCATTGTTTAGATATTATACTGTAACCACCAATCATTAATTTATATTTGAGAGAATGAACATTGTGTGTCTGCCTAGTTAATCACAGTAATTACACATGAAATAACTCTTTGAACATATTCCAATTAACACTTTAGGCAATTGGTTTCTGATAAACACACATGCATACAAATGTTTATACATATACACATTTGAGCATATAAAGAAAAAATTACTACTTACCAATATAGCGTGACTTATACATGTATTTCCTTTCTCCAAGATAATTAGAATACTGTATCAGTCCAAGCCAGCCAACAATACCTGATGAAGGTAAATGGTATAAATAATGTGTATACAATATAAAATATATATGCATAACAATTTATAAAATGTGCTTCTTTTTGCTAAACACAATGAAGGATAAAATTAATATAGTTGGGATGAGTGAGTAATTTGTTCACAGCATTGTACAGATTTTGTTTTCCATGCTAGCATAAGTTGAATAATTTTATAGCTAGATGCTCTTCATCGTCATCATCGTTTTATATCTGTTTTACTATGCTAGCATGGATTGGATGGAGATTTCTTGAGGCAGCATTTTACGGTTGGATACCCTTCCTGTCACCAACCATACTGATTAAGTATTTTTATTATTCAAAATGAAGGAATATACTTTACATTATTGCTTCCTCCACTACATCACCTGTCACAGGTTGTAAAGTTGTTTTATGTCCTTAGTCAAGCTATACGACAATAAAAACCAAATATGGGGTATATCAGTGCACTGAAAGAGGAATAATATCTAATGTTTAGGTAGGGCTTTTCATTAGATATTTCTTTTGACCTCACATCAACATATCATATGTTTTGCTAGTAATCTTGAATTATTCAAGATATACTTGTAAAATATGTACCATTCCTAATTAATGCTTGAAAAGACATCTTCTAATAATAAGGGCTCATATGGTCAATCCTCAACTCTGGTTACCATAGAATTAAGTTGATGATTGATAAACACCTCCCATGATAAGAAGAATTGAATTCAGCACTGTAAGTTACTGAGTCATCAATTTTACAGTGTAGCTTAAAGTAGTAAATTATACCACTTGTGGTATCTACTTAGAGCTAACTGAATTCACCATTGAAAGTTAAATCTCTTGGCTATGGTCACAAAACAATACTGCTGACAGGATATAAACTGCTAATCTCTTTGCTGGTTGTCCAGTACTCTATCAACTATACCATGTTTCTTTTCTTTAGTAAGCACTCTTACAATGATGAAAATATATAATCAAATGTTACCTATTGTGCAATAAACCATGGATCCTACAATTTCTGGATTATCATGCCAGCCTTCTTTAACAACTTGGCCAAGACCTAAAAATAACAAATAGTTTCAATACATGGATCAATGCCTAAATTAATGTGATATTACAATTTAACTTTTTGTGTTAGTTATTTATGATTTATGACTGATTCTTGGTAGGTGTTGGTGTACAAGACCCAATCATGTTCCTCAGCAGCCACATTGGTGCTGAATTTGGAAGTGGCTGCTACTTTGTATATTATATTATTAGATATATGATGAACAGGAAAGATTTTATAATGTAGTACGTGTAAGTTTTCTGGGAGTTTTTCAAGTTTGCTTTTTCATCCAGATTCAGAGTTACAACGGTCTCTTATGATGATTGGTACTATTTCAACAACCTTCATATTTCTAATTAAAACTGATTTATATTTGTACAATTTTCTTATTAGATCTTGTTAATATTGATAGGATTATTCAAAAATGGAATACTAATTAGTTGGTTATACTGAAGAGGTGCAAGAGCCATGTCAATGTGGAACCAGAGACTTAGCAATAATTAAATGTATCCTGCTAACTTACTAGAGTATTGCTCACATATCTGGGAAGGAGTTGCTACTGTTACATAAACAAACATCCTAGATCACATCCAAATGAAGGCAATTCGATTAATTGGCAAACTAATTCAGAAACATTAGTTCAAATATGTGTTGTTTCCACTCTCTGCCTCTGCTACCATTACTACAATGGTTCCCTCCACTTTTCCCATTTTGAAAACTGCATACTCCCTTAATTCAATGCACCTGTTTCTTTTCTCACGATTCCTACTGGGTATCATCTTCAGATTCCACACTAAACACTTTACCCACTCATTTCTCAACAAAGCTTGCTGGAATTTTCATTCTGTCCATGTTGCCCTGGCAAAATACAAACAAAAATCAACTGCTTTGATCTTACCAGTTTTGGAAGATCTACAAAGGTCATGAACACTGTCTTCCACTTGATTAACTAATAAATGCTACAAGTAGATAACTACTTTTTTAACATCAATAATTTATAACACCTTTAGGATTCAATCCATGAATCTAAATACATAGCAATTGTTATCATTATATCTCCAATTGATTTTTACAAACTTACTACCATCCCGTCTTTTTTTTTAAAGCGTTCCAACCGTGACCAACCCACATTCCAAACGTGACCATCCCATCTTTTTTTAAGACAAATCTCCCTCATGTTACACTCTACCATATTTTTCTTTTAAGGAAACTTTGGATAATGTAGTCTAGGGTACACTAAGCCTGAAAATAAAAGATGGGATGGTCATGAGTGGAATACCTTTGATCATAGGTCTGCATTCATTTATGAGAAGCCTATTTCTTCTTAACCATTCACATGTATTCTTGTTGTTTAGCTGTATGCGACCACTTGTTCTGCTAGAAATAGCAGCCAAATCTCCCAACGTCTTAAAAAAAAGACATTCGATAACACATACCAATGCTTGGAGGAAAATATAAGAAAGAACAAACCTATGATCGAAGTATTTCCAGTCGTGACCATCCCATCTTTTGCCTATGTGCAGAGAAACCAGGACTACATTATCCAACGTGTTTTTTTTAAAGATGGTAGGTTGTGATTTGAGGGAGATTTGGCTGCTATTACTATCCAGTTGAGTGACCACATAGAGGCTCCTTTTGTTGATTTGTTAAGTTTTCGTTTGTTTTCAATTGTGCTTTTTCATGTTGGTGGACTGTCCAAAAAGATGGATGGTCATGGGTAGAATGCCTTTGATCATAGCTCTGCGTTAATTTATGAGAAGCATATTTCTTAATCAGTTGTATATATTCTTGTTGCTAAGCTCCAATTCAACCCTTATCAAGCAAACCTATGATGAAAGATATTCCAGTCTTGACTATTCTGTCTTATTTATGAATGAGTAGGACTGCAATGTCCAATGTGTCTTCATTCTAGTAGGTCAAGTGACATGTAAAGACACCTATGTTGGCTCATCACATGCATTCTTACCTACCTGTGCTACTTTTTTTTTAGAGAGTTCACAGTCCAAAACTTAAGAACAACCCCAGTTTGGACAGTGCACAAACAGATGAAAAAGCACAACAGAAAACAAACAAAAACATGAACCATGAAAGGAGACACTACATGGATAGAAATAGCAGCCAAATCTCCCTCAAATCACAACCTGCCATGTTTTAAAAGGACACGTTGGAGAATGTGGTCCTGGATTACTTGTACATAGGCAAGAGACGAGATGGTCATGACTGGAAAGTCTTTGATCATAGGTCTGTTCATTCTTATATTTTCCCCCAAGCAGTGGTCTACATTATCCAATGTCTTTGGATAACAGTAAGGTGAAGTTTGAGGGAGATTTGGCTGCTATTTCTAGGAGATAGTGACCACATAGAGCTAAACAACAACAAGAGTGCATGCAAATGCTTAAGAAGAAATATGCTTCCCATAAATGAATGCAGACCTATGATCAAAGGCATTCCACTCATGACCATCCCATCTTTTACTTTCAGGTATAGTGTACTCTGGACTACATTACCCAAAGTATCCTTTAAAAAAAACATGGTAGAGTGTGACATGAGGGAGATTTGTCTTAAAAAAAAAAGATGGGATGTTCATGTTTGGAACGCGGGCTGGTCATGGCTGGAACACTTTAAAAAAATACTGGATGGCGATGGTTGCAATGCTTTTAAAAAAGACGGGAGAAGTGGCGAGCTCTTTGGAGTGAAGCTCAATCCACCCTTCATATCCTGAAAAATGAATAGTGGGTTGCAAAAGCTCAAGAGATCCAGATGCATGCAGACAGGTATGACATGCACAATTTCTATGACGTAAGACACTCTAAGGCCCCGGAAATTGTTCTATGGCCCGAGTCAAGTCATCAGATTGCACACCTCTACTGAGAGATCACTTCAACCAGCTAAACCAGTGGATCCAACAGTCATGGAGGAATTTTGTGAAATCCCCCACACTGACGAGCCACCAACCTTTGCTGAAGTTTGCTAACATTATAAAATGTTAAAAGATAGGAAATCTGGACCGGACAATATTCCAGCAGAGATCTTGAAGGAGGGTGGTTAACTCTGCAAAAGAGCACTTCATTGCTACATCACAGAAGCAGGAACCAGGAGCATATACCTTAACATTGGGAGGATGTTAACATCATCACCATCTTAAAAAACAAGGGAGACAAATCTATCTGCACCAACAGTATGAGTATAGCACTCCTGTCCATTGCTGGGAAGGTCCTGGCCAAGGTCATACTCAAAAGATTAGTTTAATCAATATCAGAAAACATCACACCAGAGCCACAGTGTGGCTACCATAAGGACTGAGACACACTTGACATGATCTTCGTTACAAGGCAGCTTCAGCAGAAATGCATGGATCAACACCAGGACCTGTTTGTTGCCTTTGTGGATTTGTCAAAAGCTTTTGACACTGTAAACAGGGAACTTCTGTGGGATGTTCTTGGAAAGTTTGGTTTCCCACCCAAATTCCTCCACCAGTTCCACACAGGGATGATAGCTTGAGTTATTGTAGGGTAGAAATTTGAACCCTTCAGTCTAAAAACAGGAGTCCAGCAAGGCTGTGAGTTGGCTCCCATACTGTTTAGTATCTTTTTCATGTGTGTGATCACACTGTTATGCAGAAGAATGGAAAGAGAGGCAAGGGTTACAATTAATTTCTGACTTGACAAGAATCTCTTCAACATCAGAAGGCTGCAGGACACCGCCAAGCTTACATCTAGACAGTTCATTGAGCTACAGTCACTACAGAAATTCTACAGACCATCTACTCGGCAGCCGTTATAGCTTATGAAAGAATGAGCTTGACAGCTAAAGTCCAGAAAACTGAGTTCAACTGCCAGTGACACACTGCACCACTCTCTCTTCTCACACTTTCTCAGTATAACAGCAACAACTAGCCACACCCTCCTAATTCAGATGCCTAGATAGCATCTGGATGAGATTCTAAACCACCTCAGACAGGCCTCTGTATCCTTTAGAAGATTCAGGAAGGGAGTCTTTCTAAATAACCACCTCAGCCTCCATATCAAGGTTCTCGTCTACCGGGCATTCTATGTTTCCACTCTCCTGTATGAGTGTGAGACATGGATCACATACAGCTGACACATAAATATACTGGAGGCTTTTAACATCCAGTGTCTCCAGAAGAACCTTTCAATTACCTGGTGAAATAGGATTATACACATAGAAATCCTCTGTTGAACCAACGCCATTGAATCCACACTATACAGGCATGAACTGCGATGGCTCGGATATGGAGCATGCATGTCTGACTCGTGTCTTTCCCGTAGGATCCTCTATGGCCATCTACACTATAGTCAACGCCTGGCTGGTGGACTAAAGAGGAGGTTCAATGACCAGATGAAGACCACTTTGAAGAGGAGCAACATTAACCCTTTAAGAGTGGAAGACATCGCTACCCGCTATGTCTTCCACTTTTTGGCAGGAGGATTGAAGATATGGAGGAGAAATTCAATCAGCACTACCAGGAGAAGCGAGAAAAAAGGCATGCAGCCAAAAATTTACATATTCCGTCTGCGACCGAAGCTGCGGGTATCCCAGACTTTACGGTCTGAAATAGAAATTTTTTCAAGCAAAACGTAAAGTAAACAGTCCGATTTAATTTGATTTGTGAACATGCGCTAAACATGAGCCATGTGCAAAGAAATATCAACACAACTACAGCTTTTCAATCGTGACCATCGTATCCCTTAGCCTCTAAACATAAAACCTAACAAGAAATAGCAGCCAAATCTCCCACAAATCACACCTTACCGTCTTAAAAATAGGACACATTGGATAATGTAGTCTGGGTACACTATACCCCCCAACAAGATGGGATGGTCATGGGTGGAATGTCTTTCTCTCACACACACACCACCATGTAATGAAATGGCAGAAGAATCATGTCAATATAACAAGTGAGATGTGTGTGTATAAAGTCTATAAACTGAACAGTGTTGAATATGAAGCTAAAGAAGGAACTGAAAGAGACTAACTAAAATGGTTTTGTATCTTTGTAACCGAGTATGAAATATCTATGACCCCCAAAATCGCAAAATAGATGTTCGAGTACTTATACAAAGGTAATATTTAATTTTACGGAAAGGAAATATTTTAATGATATTAACATTTAAATAACGAGAAAACCGTAAAAGAATATGTAGAATACACCAATATTTTAAATCAATATGATAGTTTTCTTATATATGCAATCATCTTAACTTACTTTTGCCCTTGAAAATGCGGCTCCAACCTCCAATGAGTGGCCGAGACATTTTGATTTTGCGAAAAGTAAACAGGAACCGGAAATATTTATCATGTGATCAATTATCAAAACAGCATTAGCGTGCTTTGTTGATATTTGTTTTCGATCTCTTTTCACATTTTAAAAGGCCTAAACGTCACAATTCTGTGGCATAATTTAGTTCGGTGAGTTAAATTCATACGAACCAACAAACGAAAATAACCTTCCAAATGCAGATGAAAATGATACACCCTTAATTCAATTAAATTAGTGATATACGCATATAACTCAATGGATTGCCGAGTACAGAATTCGGTACTATCAGAAAACATCACTTTCTGACGGAGTATACTGCCCAACACGTTAGACTTTTCCTCTTCTTCATGGCAAACCAGTTTATTCCATTTTTCAACTGTTCATACTTGGGTAGGGGAAAGAAAAGACAAAAACATTTAAGGATAAGTTTGACATCATACTTGTATAAAGATGAATGTTGCTGTATAATTGACCGCCAAGATGTGTGTCGATATACATAAGGCACAGGTATGGCCGCTTCGCAATCATGAGGCCCCAGGCTATATCTCACTGTGCGACACCTTTGACAAGTTTATTCCACTATAGTCTCGAGCCTTGTGTGTGAAATTGTTGTTGTTGTTGCCCGCTTCACTATTGCCAGTGAGAACATCGAATGAGTGCAAGGCATTTATAATACTAGCAGAGGTACCCGGCGTTGCCCGGGTATTTTATGAAAGTAACAAAAATGTTGGCACATATAT
>JAOPJM010001604.1:16121638-16134511 GCA_027124095.1 Muusoctopus leioderma
GCCAGAAAACCGGTGTTATATATATATATATATATACACACATATATAAATATATATATATATATACACACATATATAAATATAAATATATATATATATATATATACACACACATATATATATACATATATATTAATATGCATATATATATATACATGTATATATACATATATATATATATATATAAATATACATATATATTTATATACATATATATAAATATCATCATCATCGTTTTACGTCCGTTTTCCATGCTGGCATATACATACATATTTATAAAATGATGATGATGATGACATACATTGTCCAGACTTCCTTCTAGTTTTACAGTGCATGTGCACAAGTGAACTGATGTCATTTTTGCACATACATACATATGTAGCGATTTTGTGTACTTATGTCAATCAGGAAAATACTGAACATATAAAACCTCAATACGGAATATATGGTATATTGTAAATAGCAGTCAATATAATATTGCTTTTGTTGTTTAACTTCATAACTTAACAGCACACTTTAATCATTCATTTACTAGTCAATAATCAAAATATAACAAAAATTTTGAATCCCTTAATTTACTGTAAGTAAAGAAACTATTGTTACCATGCATTAATATTGCACCATATGGAAGTAAAGCAGACGATCACAGTGCATTCTCTGTATATTTTTATGTAATTTGCTGCCTTTGATAAGATTCCAAACACATGTTTACCCCAGAAAATATTTTTGATATAATTGAAATACAGACGAGATGGTGTGTACATGCCAAGGTAGTAAAAGAATGTTATGTATTTTGTTATTATATGTGATGACCTTTTATGAAATGTGCTGTTGCATGTGATTAAATGAATAAAATAGAATTATAAAATGTAGAGAGTTCATTAACAAGTGGTAGTATGTTGTATTGAAACCCCATTTAACCACACCAGCATGGAAAAATGGATTTTAAAAACAATAATGGTATATATGTGAAAGATGACATGATCAGGTCAGGTTGATTGCATAATAAAGAACATTTCTGCAATTGGTACATTAGGATGAGAGAAATCGGTTATGACTATTGTTGTCATCATGGTTTAAGTGGGTTTGCATAACATTTTCTCAACAACTCTGTATCTTCTTATCTCTGAGACTTAGCCATCCCAAATGTATGTAGCCACTTGTCTTGTACAGCTTCGCCTAAAGAAGAAAAAAAAAACTCCCCAAAATTATGTCTCAGTTGATGTACAAAACTTCTGGCAAGTAGATGAATCGATTAAGTGCTGCAACAACCGTGTCTTTTAGCTGTCTTTGAGACTTGAATCTATTAGAAACAATCGTTATTATTGCACACTTTCTCCTTCAATATGAGTATATCTTTATACTTGTAAACATTTAAACTTAAAAAGCATTTATGTAACATTTTACAACACCTTTTAATTTGAATTAACTACAGTGAATAGAATTTTTAAAAAAGTAACTAAATGATGTAACTCTGGATTTAATTATAATATAAATAATATATGGGTGTTGTGAATACTTATCAGTAAAGGTTGCATTCGGTATGGGTTTATTGTTTGTTCTAATTATAGATAACTAAGAAATATCAGATATACCTGTTTTGTTTAATAGCTGTAGCCAGCTCTGAATAGACGGACTATAAGCGTATGAGCAAGGAATCAAATACTTGAATACCTGGTATGTAGAGAATACCCAGTAGAGGTTTTATTTGATTAGTTTTGATGTCAGGGCCATCTAGTGTGAAGTTAGTTGATTTTCGTAGAGTTTTAGAACTGAAAGGCTCCATGAAAGTAGAAAAAATTGGAGGAGTGATTTGGTTGTTAAACTGGCAACTCAAATGATTTACTGTAGGATGTAAGTGTTCAGTACATATATATAAATGTCGAACTATAGGGTGGTTTAGAAATAATCAAAGTTTTGTTATTGTCAATCATTTCCATACTTAAATTTTTTTTCTCATTATAATTGATGTTTATTTCATTGAAATGACTTAAAAGAAAAAATGAGAGCAAGAATGTTTATATAAATGAAATTGAAATTGTTTCTCTTGTCTCTGTAACCCACTCCTCTCCATTTTCTCTCTATTTCCTTTTGTGCCAACAAACACTTAGTACCTGAATCCCACACTTGGTACATATAGTTTCAAGATGGGTTGTAAGCTGCTTACTCTGATCCTTTGCTACTTGGATTTTAAATTTCATAAATCCATCTAAACTGCTCTAAAAGAGCTCCTGCTATAGACAAATCAAGTGATGACATAAACATTAAAGTGCAGAGGTTTACTATTTCAAAACGGTTAATACTGAAGGTCATTTCTAGTCAGCAATATCATCTAAGTGCCCTTAACAATCTCTGTATATTGGCAAAAGGAGATAAAACTGTTAATGTGTCGGTGTGCATCATTGTGATGGTGCTGATGTTAATTGATACAAATTGCACCGTAACCAATGTGATAAATGAATTTGTATGAATTCAATTATTTACTGTAATTTTCTTATTGGGGAAGAAGGTAATATTTTATGAGTACAGTATATGTATTGTTAATATTTTACTATTAGTATTCCTGAAAATCTAAATGTTAAATAAATATCTCTGTGAATCACAAATATTAATTATTTTCTTATGTATCATAAATATACTTTCTTCTTGTCTCTTATAGGTAAAATTGAAGGTGTATGGAATTTTCAACAATTCTACTGAAATTTGTCAACCTGTTTTACTGCTGTCATTAGAAACTTGGTAGCAATATTTATAATGGCATCTGACTATCATCCAGAATGTTCCAAAGCTACTGAATTAGAGGAAATACAAGAAAAAGAGTGGATTGAACTACCGGAATCTTCTCCAGAAGATCAACTACAAGATAATGGTGGTGATCAACATTTTGTGACATTGACTGGAACAGTTGCTCGTGGCTACCAAGCTGGTCAAGTAGTAGATGTCCAGTTACAAATTTCTCGAGATGAATTACGTAAACTGACTCTAGAGAGAGGGACCAAAGAGGAAAAGCTCAAGTACAAATCTTCAACATGTTCTTGGGGATTGCATTCAGGATTGCATATTGTATTTCTGAGCATCATCTGTATACCTCTTGCTTGGCTTGTCTCTTTAGGATACTCCTTCTATATTGGCTGCAATACCTGGTACAATATTTATTTGTATTTTTCTGAAGAAAAGACAATCTGGCATAAGATCTCTATTTGTCCTGTTCTCATATTAACATTTCCTTTCACTGTTGGTTTGTCATCTCTCATCATAAGTTTATATGCCTCAGTTATTCAAATTTCATGGAATTTTTATAAATGGCTGCAAGAATTCCAAGATTATGAAAAAGGTTTCTATGGCTGGTTCTGTAACTGGATTGGCCTTCACCAGTGTTGTCCTTATGAGGTGGTGATCCTTGACTGCCCTGAATCTATAAGAGAGACAAAATTGCCTTCAAGTTAATTACCCAAAATGTGCATACCAAATGGTACACAAACGCCCACCGTTTACTCTGGACTCATAATAGCTGACCTATTGGTTCAATTTCTAATTTGATGTGATTTGATTTATATATATTGTTTGGTGTATTGTTCAATATGTAATATATATACACACACACACACACACACACACACACACACGCACACGCACATGCACACGCACACACACACATCTTAATGTAATAATTATATCCATTGCTATTATGTCACAACAGTCAATTTATTTTTCTGCACATTCTGATCATCTACCAAAATTATTAGGCCTTTTTTTTCATAATTCTGTTAGTAATTTATTTCCAAGTATTTAGTTTATCATGTTTTAGTTAACCAGGCAAAGTGGTTCAGTGAAATTTGCCAGTGCTAAGATATGAGTTGCTTGTCTAATTAGTTGTTATTGTTGCTAGTGAAACAAGATTATAGATTTTGACTTGAAGTAAAATTTATTTGAATTGAATACCAAATTATGTTTGAACTATAAATAAAATTTTGTTTGGACAGATTTTTCAGCTACTTCTTGCCTATAGACCATTTTATTGACAATAAAAGCAATTCTTTAGTTAGAGCATATCTGCTATGCCATTATTTCTAAGCAAATACACATTGGCTGAAGAAGGTTGAAGTAGGTTTGTAGTTATAATTTTATTTTGCTCATTTACCTATTGTTTGTTAGTGAGATGGAGCTAAATTACATTTTAAACATAGTAATACACATTTATTTTACAAATTTAGATTGTTTTAGGTACACAGCTTGAATTTAAAATCCATAGGTTGAACTCATTAAGAATTATGCTGAACAACTAGAAATTGATAAATTTTAGAGTTTATTACAAGAAATGTAGGATTTCCTTATATTTTACAGATATTTGATTATGCAGACTTACTTTAAATCATTTACATTACAATGTATAACAATTACAAATGGCGGTAACATTAATATTATAAATAATAGCTGGAAGTAACATTTTTCAGTTATCCAGAAATGATCTGATAAATATATCATCGTTGTCATTATTATTCAATTTGCTCTTTTATATTTGTATATTTTTATTTCAAATCTGTATTTTGAAGAAAAGTTTTCCTTTTTTATTAATTGAAATAATTCTGCTGGATTTTTAATCATTACAAGAGCTAAAAAAATAATATTTTGATACTGATATTCAAAAAGAAAGAAACAATAAAATCCGAGTAATTTTTTTTATTGATTTAATTATCATGTATGATCATCTATAAATATCTGTATGTAAAGTTACTTTGTCTTTGTTGTTGTGCAGACTAAGTGTAAAAATTACATTTTCACACTGATTTTTATATGTATTTGGACAAATGCTTTTTTATAACACTTTGATCTATGATTGTATCTGTGATAGGTGTAATCTGAACATGAAAACATCTGTGTGTTTTTGGGGTGGGTGGGGTGGGTGGGAGAATGCTTCTTACTTTGTATAAACATTTTGTAACAACTGAAATATTCCATATGATTTTGTGTTCATATTGTGATATGTTCTGAATTTCTTCATTATTCATTGAAATCAAGTCTTAAAGTTATTGGTTTTGGGTGTAATACTGCTGCTATGAAAGATTTTATTTTTGACAATTCTTTTCCAACTATTGAAAGGAATTCCTCCTGTTTTTATATGGGCCAATTGTATTAACCTAATTTACCCAGTGAAAGTGTAAAATATATTTACTTTAATATATGTTTTTCATTAATCTTCTTTATTATCACTGAAATTCATTGATTTGTTGAACTGAACTATATATTTGGAATTATTTCTTCCAAACACTGAACTCATTCTTAAAATGTCCAAGTAAAATCTGAAAAAACAAAAAAAAACAAAAAAAAATCAACAAAAACCGATCACCTTCAGGATATTTATGCATTTACATCAACATTTTTCTGATTATATTTGCCATAAAACTACAGGATTTTCAGACTGTGACTGTTTTATACATGTTCTTACTGTAACAATAAGATATAAAATGTTTTATTGGAATAAGTAATTTGATATTTCCTACATAACCTGATGTGATGTTTTGTTGTAGGGAGCCTGTTAGTCTAGATTTAGTGTAGGCACTTCCTCTCATGTCTAGCCAAGATTAGCTGCTACCTAATCATTACACAGAAAATACTATATCTGTCATCTACCATTTCCTGAACTTAATATCTGCTGTCAACAAGAAAAATGTTTACTGTATCTCTAAATATCACACTTTCAAGCTATTTGGAAGAAGAAACTTATTAGATACAAGAAGCATATTTTCCTTCCAAATAGATTTGAATTACCAATGATTTCTTAATCTAGTAATGACTTATTCCTATACTGTTGATAAAGTTCTTCAAAATTTTGTTACCTGTCAGGTAGTACGAAGAGATGAAAAGACCAAAATGTTATCATGTGCAATTATTGGTTGAAAGTTTTGAGATGTTAGTATATTCTGAATATTGTTAGCGTGTAGCTTAGGTGTAAAGAAGAATTCATAGAATGCCGATAAGTTTGATTGTTGTGAGGAACGGAAAGTCTAACGTTTTGAGCTCTTGTCCTTCAATGGAGAGTAGAGAAAGACGAAGGTGTTGTTGATGGTGAATGAGGAGGGAAATACAGTGATGAAGAGATGTGTGGTGAGTGAGGGAGGAGGGCCAGAGAGAGGTAGTGTGAACAGGTCAGAATACAAAGAGGAGGAGGGTGAGAGGGAATGAATAAGAAACAATAAACGAAAAGGGTACAGCAACAGGATGCTGATCAGAATGTTCTAAAAATAGAATCTGATGTAGGTAGAGTAGTGGTAAGGTCAATGCACTGAAAGGCAGTATAACACAAGTGCACAGCCATATAGGTACCCACATGTGCACATACACAGCAGTATAGACACACAATCATACAAACCCAAAAGATGTCAGCTCCCTTTTTTTTCCTGCATGTTGCCACACAGCCATACATCTCTCTACCCTCATTTTCACAAAAATATGTTGTTGCAGCCACAGTCACTTCCTCAGCGTCTGCATTTGCCACAGTATCATTCCACATGGATTTAAACGGAGTTTGAACCCTTCTGAAACCCTTCAGAGTCTTCTGAAAGCATTTTCACTACATTTTCTCAGCAGCTCGTGCACACCACTATTTAATTCATGTATTCTAAATTACTCACTCTGGACTGTGACATTGAACTGTCTTGCCTTCTTGTTTCCTCATCTACAATCCTGTTCTCGCCCACCCTATAGCCCTCTACATCCATTACCGTAATGGACAACTTTGAAACTTTCTTTCCTACACTAAAGTGCGTAAAGTCTACCAACTCATCAGCCAGCTCCTACCACTCCCACACCTGCTGCACCATCGCATACCATGGTTACTTTTCCCAAGGACCTATCTCTTTCTGATGCAAGCACTTGACTCTGGGCAGAGGTTTCTACTTCGTCCTTCTACACCATCATCCCCCACGATGATGGCATCCCACCCTTAAGTTCTTCCTTGACTGTAGCACCACACTTGAACCCAGCACCTCTACACTTCTCCATATTGCTGAATTTGTCCTCACCTTAAACTATTTCTCTTTCCCCAGTTAATTCTACCTACAGTTGACCTCTACCATCTATTTCCTCTCCAAATTTACAAGCCCAATACAAGGGGGTTTACAAATAAGTTGGCGTAATTGGGGGCTCATCCAGTTCATGGGCACTAGGATGGGCTCCGATTGCTCTAACTTATTTGTAGACCACCATGAGGCCCAGATTTTCACCTGTTTACTGTCCCAACCCTGACTTATAACATTATATGGACAACTGTTGTCAACACTTTCCACCCCGCACTAGAATTCGATTCCACCATCTCTGACACCTCCCATAATTTTCTAGACATTCCCATTTCTATCGACATCTCCTACCTTTCCACCTTTACTTACTATAAACCTATTATTCACTCTTATTCCTAGTCTTATTTGCAACTTTTGTTTCTCCACCCTGTCACACACACATACAAAATCTACCATCCCCTTCTCACAATTTCTCCGGCTCTGCCACCTCTGCTGCAGAAACTCCGACATTGTTAACCAGTCGGAACAAATGCAGCATTTTTTCTTCTCACAAAAGTACTCCCACTCATAGTGGGTGCGGCCCGCCAGGGGGCCTGAGCCGTCAGTTGGAAGACTACACTCCTGCCGCACTCGCTCGACTGGTAAGCGAATATTCTTTCGTCTTACCTTCCACCTTACAACCCGGCTGCTGAAACACCGTCCTCTGTAACTCACTTTTTTTTACAACCTGACCCCACAATCGCTACCATCTTTTCCGAGCCTCCACTTCTCTCCTTCAAAAGAGACAAACGCCTGCATGACTTTCTCGTCAGTAGTTTTCTTGTCTCAGTCACACTCAACCTGGAACCTCTGCTTTCTCTTGCACCTGGTGCTATACCTTCCTCATCACTTCCCACACTACACTTATACACGGCTCCAAGCCTACGGTCTATGTATTTAACCGCTTTGACTGCACTTACTCAATCTGCATTGTATGCTATCTCTGCAATGCATTGTATATAGGTGAGATAGGCTGCCGTTTGGGTGATTTTTCCCCCCAGGAACGTCTCGAAATTTATAACAATTCCCCGGGAATCCTTAAATCCGAGTGACCAAATCATTTACAAAACTAACTTTAAGAAATTGGGCAGCCACCTGATCACTTACTAATCGAGTGAAAACGCAAGCCAGATAGACTTCATACTCACTAGGAAAACGGGATAGGCAATCAAGGTGTCGCTGGGGAAAAGTGTATGGAATGATAACAGCGCACTTGCCCTCACTGACGCCGAAAAGAAAGATGCATGGAAATGTTACGAGAGGTTGCTAAATGAGGAAATTGCACGGGAGAGAGAGTGGTGGCGTTCTACTTCATGTAGACCCAGCAGAAGAACCAGCTATTGGAGTTGGCAGCTATACGGTCGAATGTGCAATTAAAGATATGAAGCTAAAGAAGGTAGCTGGTCTGCCAGGGATAGACGGTGAGTTGCTGAAAATATCCGGTGAAGTAGGTTACATGCTAATCACTCATAGTCAATCAAGTTGTACAGGGGGATGCCATACCAAATGATTTATGTAGTAGTATCATCGTCATCTGCTACAAGGGCAAAGGAGATGCTCCAGAAAGAGGCAACTACTGAGGCATCGAATTGATGGACCAGGTTATGGAAGTAACAGAAAGAGTTATAGCACAACTGATTCTGAAAAGCATTAGTTTAGATGAGATGCAGTTCGTGGTACCACTAATACCCTCTTCCTCGTGAGACAACTGCAGGAGCCATTAGCTAAGAGTAAGCCACTATACCTAGCATTCATCGACCTGGAGGAGGCCTTTGACAGGGTTCTACGCACTGTAGTCTAGTAGTTGCTAAGAACACTAGGTATAGAGGGGTTTGTGAGAGCCGTGCAAGCCATGTACAGAGATGATGTCAGCAAGGTGAGAGTCAGTGAAGAATTTAGTGTGAAGGCAGGTGACCATCAGGGCTCAGTTGTCACTCCCCTCTGTTCATTATAGAGATCAGGACTTTAAGCCTGGCTACGCGTGGGAACTCCTGTATGCCGATGACATAGTACTCATAGCTGAAGACATAGAGAAAGAATTTCAAATGTGGAAGAAAAACTTAGAATCGAGAAGTTTCAAATAAATTTAGCAGAGAGTAAAGTTCTAGTTAGCAGGAAAGAAGGCAGGACTCTACTGCCATTTGGGAAATGACCATGCTTGAAATGCAGAAAAGGAATAAGTAGGCACTCCAAACGGTATATCCTATGTAAAGTATGGTGGCACAAAAGGTGCAGTGGGATTCCCGGCAGGTTGACAGAGAAGGTAGACTGCGTATGTGGCAGATGCATAGGAGTAGTTTGCAGTAAGTGTTCCAGTGAAATAAATTTCTTCAAATGCCCAGGAGGTCCCCTAGAAGTATTTGACAGCTTCTGTTACCTAGGTGACTTAATTAGCAGTGGAGGGATTTGCTCCGATAGCATAGCAGCCAGAGTAAGAACTGGGTAGAAAAAAATTAAGGTAGCTATTACCTCTACTGGCAACAAAAGGATTCTCTCCCTGAGTGAAGGGAAGATTGTATGATGCTCGTGTGTGAAGTGCGAGGTTGCATGGTAGCGATACGTTGGTATTGAATGCAGAGGATTTGCGAAGGCTGGAAGGAAATGAGGCAAGCATGCTCCGCTGGATGTATAGTATTTGTGTGCATAAATGATGAGTTGAGAGAAAAGACAAGAACAAAAAAGAAGGGATATAAGAGGAATCGGAAGTAGTGTACAAGAGAGAAGACTGTGCTTGTACAGGAATGTGATGCACGTGGAGGATGACAGATGGGTAAAGAAGTGTCAAGTGATCCAATTGGACGGAAGACATGGAAGAGGTAGACCAAGGAGGACATGGCCAGAAGTTGTGACGGCTGGCAAAATACAGCGACAAGTGGTGAGACGATGTGCTGGAGAAGACCCGGCCAAATCACAAGCATGGAAGAACGGGTGCAGGAATAATGATGACGATGATAACACGAAAGATCAAAATATAAACGTTCATCACACTTACACACACACATTTACTCAGAGAGCTACACAGTCATGGAACATAGATATATTAATAGACAGACTACTATTTTAGATACGTACATACACTCGCACTCACACGCATACACACAGAGAGCTATACACTCATGAAATACATACGTACATTATGCACACACACACACACACACACACATGAGAGCAGTTACTCTGAATAACAACTGACCCGGCCTGTGAAAACTCGCCAAACCCATGCCATCATGGAGAAATGGACGTAAGAATGATGACGATGACACACACAGACACACGCACTCCCCATATATATATATACATATATAAAATATATATATTCTTTTACTCTTGTACTTGTTTCAGTCATATATATATATATATATATATGCGTTTGTGTGGTGGATTAGGTAAATCCCAGTAATCTCCTGATTCAGCCCTCAATGTGAACCCCTGGCTAACGGTATGTCAGACCTCAACATATACTTTACATGCTTCAGCACTCTTCTATATGTAATGTTTCATATCGTAACTCCAGGTATTTATAACTGCTTACGCCCGTTATTATTTCGCAGAGTAAAATATACAAACAAACAATGATGGATTCATTTTACAATCTGTTTGTGTGTCTTCTCTACTCCACACTGGACCTCAGTGTATGCACCGCGCACATGCATCTGTTTGCATATGCATTGTGATACCTGTTCACAAGGATCAGCGTATGTGAATTCAGGCTTCTTCGGTTATTTTAAACGACTGCAATATACAATGACCTGGAAATCATACGCTAATATTTATACCGTTACAGAAATATATAAAAGAATAAAATTAATAAAGAAAATACAGTAAAATAAAAATAAGAAATAAAGCAATAATAAAGGTAAAGAAAATAAATATATACACATATAAGAACAACAACAAAAAACAAAAAACAAAAACGTTAAAGGCATAAATGAAGAGTAGTTACATATAAAACTAAGCTACATCCAGAAAACACACATAGAACTCTACATCCAGACCAGCAGTCTGTTGATGGGCAATTCAGACAGATAATGGTCCTAAAGTATACCGTATTTGAGGGACAGGAAGATATTTCTAAGCCATCCCATGACCCCAGTACCAAAACACAAAACTACTTCTATTTCATATGCTTACTTATTGCTAAAGAATTAAAGGATTCCATGTTATATGTATTATTTTTGTATGTGATTATTTGACTATTTTTACTTATTGATTATATTACATAAATACATGAAATAATGAAATGTATGGCAGACAAAGTACCTTGTGGTATTGAGTTAAGTCCCCTGGTGGACTAAGTTCAAATACAGCCTGGCTCAACGTTTCCTTTCTTTCTCGCATGGTCGGTAAAATAGGAAGATAAGTCAAGCACTGGTATCGAAACAATATATCATATTTATGTCCTCAAACAATATATCATATTTATGTCCTCAAACAATATATCATATTTATGTCCTCAAACAATATATCATCTTTATGACTAATTTAGTAATCATTAGTTTCATTACGAGGCTCATCAGTTAGATCACCCTCAAATGTTCTCTTTCTGAAATACTTGGTATATTCTCTTTTCCTTTCTTTCCTTCTTTCTATTCATACATTTAACTATCTTAAATTTAGAGTGTTAATGCCCAAATTGATTTCATAATATAATTATGAAAGTTACTTTGAATATACCTACTGTTTTCATCGGAAACTGTGCCAAAATTTAGCCATCGCTGTGATGTCTAATTGAATACATTGGGGAAATATAAACAAATGTCTTTTTTATCTCTCTGTGGACAGAAAATTGATGTATTGTCTCGACATAGTTTCAGTCCCAGATGGGATCTCTTCAGACACCACGCATCCACGTTTGCCTGTCCACGGAGTAGAATATACCTTATAGATATTTATAGTCACTCAACATCGTGACTGTTGCCATTAACATAATCCGCCATGCATGGGACCTGAATTTATTTATTTATTTATTTATTTTATCGATCAGCCAGATGAGAATGACTGAATATATCCTTTTTCAGGGCTTCCAAGACTGGCGGTGTGAATGCGAGGAAGGAACGACAACTCATGGGTTGCTGCAGTAGGAAGCAGCGTATCAAAATATAGAGTTATGTCCCTTCAGACCGGAGACAGTGTATGAATGCTTGCAGTAGACAGAACTCGGAAAAGTTACACGAGGTTTAGGGTGTCATATAACAAAAAAGGCAACGGAGTAGATTTGCCACCCGATAAAGTACTAAATTAGTTTATATCAGAATCAATCGTCCGGCTGTGATAATTGGCTACCATTGTGCTACCATTGTGCTACCAGTGTGCTACCAGTGGTTTCATTTCAGAACCAACATAATCATTAAATGAACACGGAGAACAGAACAACAGCAAACGAGTCACTGGAACTATTAGCTTGGTTAACTTCTAAGTTATAACTATATATATATATATATTCCTTATCTTCCTACTTTGCTCTTTGTCTGTCTTGAAAGAAATATCCATTTGTGCAATAAATGTTTGTGGCCAATAATGATGTCCATCCATACATTGAGATATCTATTCTGATGTTTTCGCTGCAATAGCTTCTAATTGCAAAGCGCGCTGTTTCGACATCACTGGGAACGATTTACTAGTGATGTTCAATAACAGTACACACTCGAGACAGACGTAGCTCTGCTTCATTCGAGACTTATAATTGATAAACCTGACATAGATATTCCAAAATATATTGAAATTTACGCCTCATTTTCTACACCCTACTACTACTACTACTACTACTACTACTACTACTACTACTACTACTACTACTACTACTACTACTACTACTACT
>JAOPJM010001604.1:16134611-16148822 GCA_027124095.1 Muusoctopus leioderma
TTTTTGTGTGTGTGTGTGTGTGTGTGGGTGTGTGTGTGTGTGTGTGTGTGTGTGTGTGCGTGTGTGTGCGTGTGTGTGTGTGTGTCAGGTGTGAAGTGCTTTTCAAAAAAATGTATTCTGTGCTGACTTGTGACGTTGAGAAGGGAGACAACGGTACTTTCTGTTTTTATCGTTGCTGTTGTTGTCATTGTTATTGCTTCTATAATATATATTTCTCTGGAGTTTTTATTAGTAATGTTGTTTTATTGTGTTTTCGCGAGTATTCTGTAAATGTTCTAAAACACTTAACTTTTATATGGATTTTAAAGTTTGTTTCTTTCGTTGTCGTTCTCTGATGGCATTCGCACGTTTTGGGGGAAATAATTCTGTGATGAAAAAACATCGTTCGACCGGCATTCAAACCGTCACCATCCGTCTTCTTTTTAGCATAATATATTCGGGATTACTATATCCTGTATATTTATCAATTTTTAAGACGGTAGGGTAGTATTTGAAGAAGACTTGACTGCAATTTCTTGCAGGTCGAGCGACTGCATAGAAGCTTTGCCGTTGGTTCGATCACTTCACAGTAAATGTCGGCATATTTCTCTGATGTTTCCTGTCTTATGAAGTATTGATCATTAGATAAATTACATCAAGTGGGATTCAAATCTACAAAGAGCACTAGCTTAGAGCGAGCCCACTCCCCCTGTTAACCACAACTCATGGTTAACAGGTGCGATGGGTTCGTTCCAAAGTAGTGTTCTTTTTTTACTGTCTGTTAACATCCCGTATTTACATTAAATACATAGATATGTATTCTTGAACAATCCTATATTAATAATAAATTAATGAATTAAGAATTGTACTTTTTCACAAATATTTCACGTTGGGAGTTCATAGAAATGTAGAAAGTCGGAGTCATTTAGTTGTTTAGGAAACTTCTTTCTAAAAGAGAGAAATATTTTCTTTTAATATGTTCACTCCTTTTGAATATTTTCTTTTAACCCTTTTGTTTTGGATACTATTTATCATAAAAAGAAAAATAATGAACAGAAACTATCTCTAAACACATAATTGCAAGGTGCTGTGGAAAAATATTCGCCTGGGATCACTGTTGATAAACGGTAACTATAGAAACGTGTTAAGAGATATAACGATCGTGTATATTTCTCTTCTAATTGAAGCATATTCGAAATATATATAATTTTAAAAGGGTATGATTTGCTGTTTTAACATGTTTGAAACGCTATACAAATAAGGCATACTCATTTCCTATCCTCCCATCCTCATTCATGTGAATGGACAATTGTGCCTTACCTACTGATTAGATGTTAAAAGAAACAGAATTACAGCGTTGCAATACAGGTCCATTTAATAAAAACAGAAATTCGACTTGACAATATTGCAGCCAAATCTCCCCGAACTAACTTACTATTGCCCTTGGAATAGTGAGTATTTCTGCTACCTGCCTGCTATAGATCTGCCCAAATATAATTGACTGGGACTATTCGATAACAACTATACTGTTTGTGACTATTGCAGATCGAATTCGACTGATTTGATGCTTCATGTGTAAACCTCCGTCATCATCAGCATTATATTTGTATTATATTTTATGTTCCATTTCAAGTGATACTAATCTTCTCAGGTGAATAGCGTTTACAGTTTGTAACTGACACTCTATAATTGACCAATGTATAAACGTAGTGGTGTGGAGCTATATGATATTCAAACATTTCCTCTATCAGCTCAATAAAAGCAACACTTTATAAATCGGCTGTATGCTGAAGAATTAAATATTTCTTTTTTTAAAGACGTAAGTCAATACATATAAAAAATAAAAAGAAAGTAGCTCAAATAATAAAAACAATTTTATCAACTCTTAGAATATTTTTTTTTACCTTATTAAAATTTATTTTGATTTGTTTTGGAGTGGTGAAATAGCTTGGGCACATAGGTGCAGGATTTAAGATAAAGAGTAAAATAATTATCTAAACCAAAATTGATACTGATGATTAGTTTCTAAATTTTCTTGAAAAATTTAGATCAATTACCGTAAATAGTTTATGTTTTTTTTTACTGATTTCATCGAGATTATTTTGGTTATTAAATATTTCATTATGTACGTAACATTGTTTACATATTAAAATTTCGATGAAACCCAGAAGTTAGCTCGGCTTTACTGTTGGGTTGTTTCTTCTTTCTAAACAAGAGTTCTTGGAATAAAACCAAGTTTTATTACTTATAGTAGATTTCATTTGAAATCCTCATATTCTTCCTGGTACCAGTCAACTAGGAAGAAGAATACCGTCTACTGCTGTATATCCGAATAAATGTGTTCTATAAACACCATTTTTGTATCGGTGAAAATTGAACCAACAGAGGATATTCAGGGTTTCCTCTTATATATTTCGAATACTTTCGGTAGCAACGAGTTGTTAGATACATTGTCGACCAGATACTGATATGTCGGTATGTTGATTAAGTATCTGCTGTGTGGCTGTGAGCTTAATGACACCAGAGCTCTTACGTTTCGCCAACGTCGCTTGCCAACGCTGACCAGATACAGTTCGAAACCCGAATCTTTAAAAGCATTAGCTTCGATTAACATATCTGGATTGATATTCGTTACTGAAGGATCAATAAAGATAACACCGATTAAACGTTTAAAATGGCTGCTCCTCTCTTCTACACCTTTTTTATAAAGTATGTCACTCATTCTCTTGATAACTCCAGTTGTACCTGAAGGTTTTATAATTGTTATCTCTTTAGAGAAGTCGTAATTCTTTCTTTTAGTGAATGGGGACAACGGAACGCTATAATCTTTTGGTAAGTAAGAGTTTGTTACAATACCAAAACTTCCGGTAGTCTTATCTGGAAGTAATGCATCAATAAACTTGAAGATCATCTTAGTGCGATATGTTCCTAGGTTCAAGTAGTCGAAACCGAATATCACAGTATCTGTAAAAAATAGAAAACAAAACAAACAATAATAGGAAAGATAATTTGAGACGATCGATAAATGTCCATTTATATACTATTCTAGCAGAGGTACCCGGTGAAGCCCGGGTATTTTATCGAAAAAATAGAAACACTATGCAGTAACGTGGAGATTTCGGCATGCATTACAAACTATATATCTAAAGAATTGGGATTTCTGTTTATTGTCATCGAAGTAGGAATCACAGCAAAATGGTCTTGTTCACTTACTCGTTCATTCCAAAGCCTCAGGATAAACAATATTCTTGGTTTTGCCATGTGGTGCTACGATGAAGAGACAATCAGTGTTCCCAACTCTTGAAGGTTGACCATGTGAAAAGACAGGATCTATCAGGTTCAGTCCAACAACTTTCAATGATTGCCCTTGAGATTTATTGACGGTCATGGCGAAACAGTCTAACAGGAAATTGAAACCTTTGAAATTCAAATGGCAAACCAGTTGGCGTAAGTGGTTTTCTGGGAATGAAACGACTGCCACCAGTAAATTTTCCTGGCATGATTGTGACCTCCAGGAAATGGGGCATCATATTTTGATGGTGAGTCTTGTGCCATTGTAAAGTTTTGGAGGATCTAGTTTACGAAGTAGCATAATCGATGCTCCAAACTTCAGCATCAGATTGTGCGGAGGGGTTCCTGCTGGTACGAGGCTGTTTAGAAATTTGGTTTGATAATTCACAACTTGGTCCTGCGAAATGATTGTGTCTGTTGGTTTGTAGCATTTTTTCCCTCCGGGTAGCATGTCCAGTAACTTTTTGTTGATTTCTCTCACAGCGACATTTTCCGGTGCTAGAATTGCTCGTTCGCAGAGCCATTTAGGAGCACATTGCCTGACGTGAATATTAGGAAAGACTCTAGAAATAGGTTCCTGTTCTGTTTCAATGATATGACCGTACGACAATTGAATTTGGTCGCTGGAGTCCTTTTCAACAAGTCCGTTTCCCACTTTGAGTTGCTGATGGCGAACTCAACAACAGCATTATCACCAGTCAAACGCACTCGAATATTTGTGGTAAGGCATTGATCTGATCAGTTCGGGGCCCACGAGGACTTACAGACAGAGTTTGTCAGAAATCACCAGCAAAAACCACGGTCATGCCTATTATACTTGTGCTGTCTCTCAGATCCCACATTGTCCGATCCAAGGCTTCAGCTGCTCATTTGGGGTCTCATTGTTGCTTCATCCCAGATGATCAACTTACATCTTTACAGTAACTTGCTCTGGGGTGAGTTATTTTTGATGTTACACAGGAGTTGTTCATGTCATGTGAGGTAGAGAGGTAGCCTAAATATGGAGTGTACAGTTCTTCTACCATCAAGAAGCGTTGCTGCAATGCCACTTGAAGCTACAGCAAGGGCAATATGCTGCCTTTGGCGAACTTTTGTAAGCAGCAGGTTCGTAAAGAATATCTTTTCTGTTCCACCAGGAGCATCAATGAAGAAGAGTCCTCCTTTGCCATTTTCTATGCTTTCCATGATGCTATGATAGGCATGCTTCTGGTCATCCACCAATTGAGGTTCAGTTTCATTAACAAACTGACTCAAGTCTTGAATATCGTAGTTTGTCTCCTGTAAGATTTCATGTGCTACTTCCATTTCTTCATTTAACTCTGGTATCCCACCTTTAGTCAATGTGCTATTCAGTGTCTGAATTCGACGGGACAGGTCGCGGAGAGCTTGATTGTAGATGCCGAAGCAAACTTCCATGTACACATTGTTATCCTGTATTCTGGCTTGGTTCAGATAATCTTCTGACATATTGGTTTTGTACTCATGTCAGAGTAGATGGGGGTTGTCAATTCCACATGCAGTGAGCATACTATAAAAAAACTGTGTTATCCGACTTGCCATACGAGTGACTGTTGCTTCTTCTAGAGTCTGTTTCCAATATTCATTATCATGCAGGAGTCCATGAAGACTACATGCTTCTTAATATGTTATGCACACTCTCCTTCCAAAGCATCTAAGATCCTCAAATGACGTTGGTCCTTGGACAGTGTGGAGAAGTAGCCGCAAGTAAAATACTCTGTTGTTGGGGTGGACAGTGTAAACAAGCCCAATTGCATCGCTTGCCCTGACATCTTCGTGTCCATCTACCGAGTGACCCTGCTTCCTTGATTCCAGGTGTAGTAGGTTGGGACCTCTGCATACAGGAGGGATCGAGTAAATTTGTCCTGCTGGCAAAGTTTGAAAAAAGCAGTTAGGGTAGTGTCGGGTGCTGCTTGTGTCAACTGATGAGCTGTGATCTCAGTGAAGTACACTCTCTGCTCACTCTCCAGATGGACTGCTATGTTGACCACTGTTGGGTGGTATTGGTGGATGTCAAATCCAAAGATTCTCAAGATTGCTTAATTGCTAGAGATGTACTGGCCTGTCTGATAACGTTTGGCCTCATCCAGCCCACCGTCATTGAGCTCCTTGTCACTAACAAAGGTAGCCATGTCATTGCCCTTATTGATATACTTTGTAATATATAGGATTGCTTTGACGGAGCTACAGTACTCAACATTGATGTGGGCTTTTAGAAGCTTGCACAACAATTTGTTGTGGGACTACCCATCGATTGTCCAAAGTCAGCTCCTCTCCTCGAAGTGTTAGGGCTGTCTTGCTTCCATCTTCGGACGTACGCCTGCGGTAAAGGGGGTATTCATCTCCGTCGGTCTGAGTGTCCTGAAGAAAGGCTCTAGCATATCTTTTGGTGCCTTCTTTAAAAATCTTGCATACAGTGTGAAGCAGGATTGATGACTCCACATAGACCATGGTTGAGTTAAGTCTTGATGGTTTCAAATAGCTCTGGATCGTCATCCTTAGGCAGCTCAGCTAAAATGATCTTGTCAACATCATATGGTCTTATCTTGTCATTTCACAAGATCAGTGTGTGAGAGTGAGGAAGTTCTCTCATCTGCTCTTCAATAGTGGTCATCCACACACTAAACTCACCGAAGATTCCTCCGTCTTTTAGAAGCCAAAGGAATTTCTTTTACTTCTCATGGAACACCCGAGCAATGAGACCATGTAAATCCTTCGGTTTCTGATGTAGGAAAAGTTCATCGGAGATTTATGTCCATTTCGAGTTACTGGTGAATGTAATGAAGAGATCAGGCCGGTCAAATTTTCTAACATAAGCCATTGCATCTTGAGTTCGTTTATGCATGTAACGGAGTCCTCTTGTGAAGCTTTACAGTAGTATGACTGGCTGGAGAATATTTCTTAGGTCACTGTCAGAAGTGATGGCATCTTGAGGGTGAATGTAGTCCTTTGCACTTAAATTGTCTTGGTTTCTTTACAGGAAACCCAACCTTTCTGTCTCAATGTTCGTATACATGTCCACCATGAACTGATTGGTTACTTCTTTGAATCGCAGAACTTGGTTGAACTGATCCCGTACCATGGAATGAAAGATGTAGAATTCTTTGCAACCGATTGTTCGGCCGGTTTCTTGGCCTGTTCTTGGTTCGATCTGAGTCACAGGCCCTGTAAAATTCTCTCCAAATAGCCACTTCTTTTTTGCAAAACAATGTCGTATCGTTCGTGCTGTTCATCGACCATTATGATTGCAAGTTCATTGACAGGTGCGTTGTATCTGCGTTCATCTTCTGCAGCTGAACGCTTACCTGCTCTGATGATTTTGCGATTCCGGGTGCCATTCATGAGTTCCAGTGCATATCTGAAGATACTGACGACGTATATGTGGTTTTGGTGAAGCATTTCTTCTAATTTCATGACTATGTACAACTGCAATACGCCATTGACATTGGTACATCTTTGTTGGGCCTCTGTTTCATTGCCACCCACAAATTTGCACAAATTTGTGAGGCCCCTGAGGCAGTGGCAGAATGCCACCCATTAAGCGGTAGCACTGCCCCTGAATTTTATAAATTGTACAGAATAAAAAATCTGTCATGTTCCCATCACCTCCGAATGATGTTATTTGAAATACTGAATTGTATTTTAGAAGGCAGCTCTGGAAGTGTCATGCTTCTGGTATATCCTGCGGGAGCAGATTCTTGAGAAATTCAGGAGGCTCTTGTATTGTTGGGAGGTTGACTTTGTTTCCTAAGCAGCATAGACCTGGTGCTTCTGCAGGCCCCTTCTTGGCACCACAAAGTTGACAGCATTTGCTCATTTTTCCAATGGTGGTTTGCAGATTGTTGCTGTAGTCTTTTTAGAGTTCGTAGGAAAAAGCACCCATCAATCAATTCATGTTTCTTGTGGCTCGTGCTTCGTCTGGAGCTGTAGAACGGCGTACTTGATCACGTTTTTGCCTTATTTGTTGTTGTTTTTCAGTTCATCATTCTCTTGCTGTAGCAGTCCTTTGTTTATTTCGATCCAAACGTGTTGTCTGTCCACTTCGAATTCATGTACCCATGCCACGGCAGTTTGTATCCTGTTATCAGCTACGCGGGCCTGTCGAGATTCTTCAGTTTCTTCAGATCACTGAGCTTTCTTTCTCCTGGCCTCTGAAGAGGACCTTCCATATGATGTTCTCCTTGAACGTTTCGGAGGCATTGAAACTGATATTCACGCTGCCCTCCTTCCGAAATTCAATCCATAATAAAATATCCTGGAACTTCACTGAAGATTGTTGAAACAAACTTTATTTGAATGTGAGTGTTCTGTAGTTTGTTTTCGCCGTACGTGTATAATATATATAACAGATTGATGGAATACCTGTCAAAATGGAAACTAATATTATACTAAGCCACGTCAGTGTAATACTGTCTGTACCTCTAAACATACATCGACGTATTTTTTTTGACAGTTCACGAATTAACTCACAAAAAATATTGGTTTATGAACCGGTATGAATTCAGGCAATGTTTGTGCGGTAATGAAAATTGACTATGGATTAATTGAAATGGAAGAGAGCAGCGTTTTTGGGGGTAACTTAGAATCCCTCTAAATACATGTTTTTAGTAAATTACAGACTAAAATTGTATTAACGTACTGTTACTGTAAATATAAATCTTTAATTGTTTTTCAACATTCAAGCATTTGACTGATGGGAGAAAAAATTGCACTCACTTTGTCGTGTCGTGTCATACTGAGTTTATCGAAATATTATCGTGTTCACCTGTGACCTTTTATATTCAGAAGTCTTAATTAACTGAGAGGTCGAGTCCAATATGGAAATAATAGCTACCTTAAATATACCTAATCACGTGCAAACACACAAAAAGCATGCACCAACATTAACATATCAATGTTTACAACATACAATATTCCCAATATACAATATTCATAGTAACGGTTTCGGATCTTACTATAAAACTAATATCTTCACACACTTAATACAAAAGAATGGTGCAATAGAGTAAGTCTGTTGTGATCCATACGCTATTGGCTGAGCGAAATTATTTAAAGTGAAATACACCTCAGATCCCAGCTGTCATTCCGAATTTGAATCCATTTTAATCCCTATTAATACTTGTTGTTAGGTAATTAAAGACGACGGAGGCATTTTGAGGTGAAAATCCTTACAAAATTTAACTCACTGTAGAATCTCACTCAACAAGGGCTTGCAATGAACTATTTATGGGAATGAACACGGTAGGAGTGGATGAAACCGGCGTATATAAATTTGGACCAGTAATAATTGGAAATGTATTAACCTAACTTGCATTTCCCTGATTTACTGAAATGAATGTTAATGCTTCAAAATACATAAGCTATGAATCACTCTCGAACTTTTTATATTTTGCATTTTTATTTCAAAAGACTTTTCGGAATTAAATATCTTGAACATCGGAGTTTCCGTTTGTGCAGAAAAATCTTTTCTCCTTCCCTCTTTCACTGGCAACATACATAACGCCTCAACGTTTCTATCGGCTATATGAAGCAGTTAAAAGAATTACTGGGACGAAGCTTAACCCACGTTTTACCCGAAAACTTACTGTTATATAGCAATTATTATCCGAACTCTTTAAGCTGCCATAGCAGAGAGCGATAAAAAGCTAAATAAACTAGTGCTACGTCGCTCTCAACCTCTTCCCCCTTCTCTCTGTGTATCTATATCTTTCTCATTATCTCCATGACCACTTCCCTCCCTCTCTTCTACCTATGTCTCTCTCTTCATGTGTGTCTCACATTCTCCATCTCTCTCTACTACACTTTCTTTCTGATATTCTCTCGTGTTCTCATACATAGTATCTGTCTCTCTTTCCTTCATGTTCAAATTTTTTGATACAAATACGCAAATATTAAAAAAAAAATTGAATTTAAAAACATTACTGCTTTATATTTTAAAACAAATGTTATACATACCTCGCCAGTGCGATGCCAAATAATAATATATATGGTTTTGTGGCTGTTCATTTTGTTGTTTTTGAATACAAGGCGGACACACACAACTCACATTTATATATATAATGTATAAATGTGTGATGAACAGTAAAGAGTAAAAAGGCACCTTTTCCCACAAGCCTAGCTTGCCGACTCCTAGCGGAAGATATTATTTCCCTTACAATAACCCCATTTTCCTAAAAGTATTATAACATTTTTGTACCTATTGGTTTTAGTACTTGGGGAATGTTTCTAACGTCTGATTATTGTTAAAAAATATTTATATTACATTACAGTCACTGCATAGAACGGTTTGGACTGCCAATTTATTGATAGAATTGTAAACATTTCAGTTCATATATTTGTCAACGCCCGAGTTGCAGGTTTTCTTCACTTATTCAGCTTCATACACATTATTTGGATTATATAGGTATTTGATACTCACTAGCATCATTAAGCTTCATTAAAAAAGTTATACCGAATTACATTATGTATATATTGTTGTTTAGTTCCAGTCAGCCCTGATAAAAGGCGTTCTAGTCACGACCATTACGTATTTTTGTAAATCCAGGACTACATTGTCCAATGTGTCCCTCCCTTTTCAAGCTGGTAGGGTGTGAGTTGAGGGTGATTTAGCTGTTATTTCTAACGGATCGAGCGAGTGTATAGAGGCATGCTCGCTGGCTCGTTTATGTATATGCATAAGAAATACAGAAACTTGGCATAAAGAAGATCGAATAAATATTTAGGAAAGTTCTATTGTTTCATACACTTATTTACTGCTACCTGACCTATACAAATGTGGAATAAATGAACAAAGAGGTAATAAGATCACATAAAAGTTATTATTTTACCTGAATTAGCATTCTCATCATATTCTTTATGTTTTTTTTCTGTGACATATTTAGGTTTTCCAGTCGGGGGAGTGTCAACTTTCTTCGGTGTTGTTTTTTTGTCTTTCTTCGGTGTTTCCGTGGGCTCTACAACATACTCTACCTCATCAGTTTCATCAATACGACTTACATTTTCCTTCCTTGGGGCGACTTCACTTGATGTTGTTGGTAAACTCTTCGGCATAGATTTATTTTTTTTATTAGGTCGTTTCTTTTTCGATTTCGATTTTTTATTTTTCTTTGGTTTAACAACTTTTTTCTTTGCTTTGGTGCTGTCTTTAGTAGTTTCTAAGGCACGTTTATTTTCAACTGATTCACTCTCCGAATCCGAGTCGGAGTCGACATCCGTTTCAATATCGACATCAATTGCTGATTCGTTATCAAATTTATTATTTGTTAAATTAAATACTCTTTTTGTAGTTATTTCCTTCTCATTTGCATTCTGATACGATTTCATCTGTTGAAAATGTAACATCGGAAGATTTGTCGGTGATTCATGCACCAATTCACTTGCTTCTTTTCGATCAGTTTTCGCGAGAGAATCTAAAATATAAAATATTATCAGGTTAATGAAATCAAGTAAAAAAACAACAGTTACTGCTATTTATGTGATTGCTATAACAATGGTCTACATAGTGAAAACACATAAATGTTATGCTGCTGGTGCAGACTATATATATCGTTAGATTTTATGCTTTATAGTATTTACGTGCATTTGGACCTAGAATATAGAGGGAAAGAACTAAACACTGAAAGGAGTTTCTACGGTGCTCTACTGTTATTAACATTAATGTCGCATGGTGCAGTGTATCAATCCAATACTCAATGAGTTAGAATAACTTTGTGAAATTCCAATATAATATCAACCTTATCCAGTAGACCAGCTCGTTTATTGATTTGCATTATCTTCTCCGGATTGTTTCTTAAATATAACGAACTATAATTAAAGCCGAAACAAATTCTCTGTAAGAATAACATTTTCTCCACCCTCTGCTGAATTTTCTTATATTTGATATCTACCATTTTCTGCCTTGTGCGATCAACACCAGTAATTCATGGACAGACACAATTGGAGTTGCTCAGAAACTTAGCATTTTCACCTATCCATCTTTGTGCAGAATATTCAGAATCTCTTACTATAAGCAAATTACGGAGAGAGGTAGTTTGGATCGGAGGGCACAAGAACAAAGTTAAGTTTGACCAGCTACGTTCAAGCCTGTAATATTTTGGATTCCACAGGTTGTAAGCCGAAGCGAGAAAAAATAAAGAAAATAATGGTAAGCGTATCCCAGGGATGTACAATGTGTCGGTGATAGACAGCAAGAATGTAAAACTTTACTGTTGATCGTTTTTACTGGATATATCTTGTAGCCCAACTTGTCCATCAACACAAGTAGATTATAATACTAATATAGTATAATGCTAAGTGAAATTTTACAAGAAAACATATGAATAAAAAGAAACTAATAGTATGTCACTCGACATCTGGCTGTGATTTGTCGAGTATTGACAAAAAAACTAACGAGTGATTTCGGCATTTCAGGAAGATTTTAAACGTATAAGACTCTATTAATAATCGGAATCAGTGTCCCAATTTAACAATGAAGATTGTGAACGTTCTAAGAAATTAAATCCTTGTTATTTTATAGGTTTTAAATGTTTGGCCTTATATATGCTTTTATTCCTTTTTACCTTTTCTACAAAATAATAGTCGATCTGAAAATAATGACAATAAACTATATTAAAAGTTCCTCATTTTTCTGTTCCTCACTTGAACTTAACTTGTTGGATTCACATTTTCAAAATTCTTGTTTTAATATTTGTGAATAAATAAATTACAAACATCTAAAAACTTTACATAAGGCGGTGCCCCAGCATGGCCTTTTCCGTCATGACCAAAAACAAACTAAAAAACTAAAGATCATGCGTATTTATATACTTATAGTGCATATCTGAAAACAATTTCCGATTTAGTTTATTAAAAAAAATAGTAATTCTTACTTGCTCCTTTCATTACTGCATCTGATAACTGAAATATATGTGCTAAGGGCGATATTTTATCAAAGTTCTTTGATGCTGGTGCTAGAGATTTTTCATTACCATTTTGGGCCATATTTAAATTCTTAGAATGTGATTCTTTATCAGTCGGAGCGGGTACCGGTTTTGTAAAACCTGGCGAATGATTTACTTTTGATTCATTGTTTTCAACTGAATTCACCGATGCATAACTGATTTGTGCATGACTTGCAGGCGCATAATTATCCACTTCATTGCTACTTTTAGCTGATAAAGGGATTGTGGTAGTCATAGGTGAAGCTACAAGTCGTTGTAACATAGTAAATGTTACAGTTGTTGTTGTTGTTGCAGCAGATGTAGTTGGTATTGGTGTTGTTGTTAACGGTTGAGTAGTTGTTTCTTCTAGTAACAAAAAAAAAAAGAAATGAGCTCAAGAAAATCGTTTTCTAATGATACATATCATTTTTGAAAGAATAACAAAACATTGATTTATTATTATTAAAACATTGATTTATTACTATTATTATTATTATTATTGAAAAGGAAGCTGAGGGTGCTGACCCCCAGTGAATTTGTTGCAAAGTGGGTGAAAGTAGCGAAGATGGCCCGTGTGAATGGGCCTACTCTTAGCGTACACCTGTAAGGTCGGAAGTAGGAGATGGAAGAGGGGGAACCTGCTTTTGGTGCTCTAGGCGTGTCGGGTGATCCAGAATATGTGGGGTTCCTTGGTTGCCCCTGGGTGGTCCCCCTCCCCCTATTGGGGATTTCTGTTGTTTTTATTTTATTGTTAATTGTTAAATTTTATTATATCTTTACCCGATCCCTTTGTAAACCCCCACTGTCCTTGCCTTTTGTATCGTCCTTAATATTTTCAGGCCCTTGTGGCCAATAAAAGAAATCATTATTATTATTATTATCATTATTATTATTATTATCATTATTATTATTAATATTATTATTGCTTCACAGCGATTCCTAAGCAGATCTATCGACGAAAACCTTCTCTTCGTGCGATATATTGCAGAGAGGGTGGGTAATAAACTTGGCTTCAGTGGAGCTCTGATTCAACTGGATTAATCCAAAGCTTTTGATAGTTTCCACCATTAATACTTGGTAACTTTCCTCAGTGCAGCCGTTTTCGGACCCGTTTTCAGAGGCTGGATTGCATCAATGTACAGCGACATCTGCTCGATGGTCAGAGGCCACCTGTCGGAACAACAGTTTGGAATCAGGCGCTCGGTACATCACGTCTAGAACTGTGACGACGTCGCTGTGATGGTGTTGAACACCACAGAAATCGAGGTGGTCGGCCGGCATAATACTGAAGGAAAATATAGTGGTAAAAGGAGCATGCATTAATCAGGACACGTTGATGGGTTTGCAACACGGCACCTAGAGAGACACGCCGGTCAGAGTCGTAGGTCACTGAACTGATAGTCCTGTTAAGATGCTTGGGGTTTGGTTGAGCCAGATCTCCAGTTGGATAGGAATTATGACGAGGTTACAAGCAAGGTGACCAGTTTCATCCAGGATTGTACTGAGAGGAAGCTATTCATGAAAAGTCGGCCAAAGTCGCGAATGCATATATCTCCTCTGTTATTAATTACCACCTGACCATCGTACTATCCACAGTTTTCATCTAACCAGACTGAAGCGTATGTTCTTTCGCTTCTTGTAAAAGGGTCGATTTCACTAGTCAGTAGATCCATCTGCTACCAACACCCTCTGCGCGGAGATCTTGGTGAGTCGTGGCTAATGATGTGCAGCTATGCGCTGAGGCTGTGGTATCTGCAAAGATACCTGCATTCTAATTTAATTGATTTAAATTCCGTAGTTGTCTCCCCTGCTTTTCTTGACCAGAATTAGTCATTAAGATAATGATTTTTACTCCTCACTATGGGTGAAATTTTAATTAATTTAAATTTCTAGGCTTACTACACTAAATATGTTAGCACCCACTTTACTGTATGTATAAACACACACACACACACACACACACACACACACACACACACACACACACACACACACACACACACAC
>JAOPJM010001604.1:16161465-16172740 GCA_027124095.1 Muusoctopus leioderma
TCCTGTCTTGGATTTTGTATACCGTGTCCTCCTGGATTTTGTTCGTCCCACCTTGCATATATATATATATATATATACACCACCACTACCTCACAAACCGTCACACCAGATTGAATATCCTAACTACAATGGCTAAACACACACACAAATACCATAATTGGGGAATACATCGATGTACACAACGCATCCTGGTACAAAAACAACATAGATAATACTAGAGGAGAAATGGTAACATCACGACTAAACACATTCTAAACAACCCACACCAACTCCCTCACACACCTCCTAAACTAACTTCAACAATTCCTATCCAGGCATCACTTTCTGTTAAACACACCAAGCTACTACAGTCACATGATAAAACAATTCTCTAGCACCCTCACTCATATCAGTGAACAAAATGAAAACACTTTCACAAACTTTAAAAAGGCACTGGAACCAATTCTACCAGAAAACAGAATTAAGGTTCGCAAGAAGGGCGCTTCTACGCGATAGCTTGACCTGCTAGAAATAGCAGCCAAATCTTTCTCAAATCACACCATACCATCTTAAAAATAAAGAAGGATACATTGGACAATGTAGTTCCTGTTATACACATAGATGGGATGGTCACGGATGAAACAACAACAACAACAACAACAACAACAACAACAACAACAACAACAACGACGACGACGACGACACTGTAATACATAATTTAACAACATGATTGTGGACAGATAAAAAATATCCTCCAGGGCAGCATAAAACACAACTCCAATTATACAACTGTAATAGTCAATTTAGGAGCAATCTCAAACATAACACACCAACACTACACAGAACAGAAATACAGCATCAAGCAACTAAACAAGGAATTAACGAAGAAAATACAAAAATATTTGTATCCAAAATATATTACATTACAAACAATAAAACACCATACACAAACAATTTCAACATCGGTCACACAACGCCTCATGTCACAATAACAACCTCGAAAGAACCTTACCGCGTCGCTCGATCCGAGCCAATGAGGGAGCCTCGACTCTGTCGCTCGACCTACTAGAAATAGCAGCCAAATTTCGGTAAATTACAGCTTACCGTCTTGGGCAAGTACAAATTGGATAATGTGGTCATAGGAGCACTGCGCCCAGAAAAGAAAAAAGAAAATGGGATGGTCGTAGCTGGAATTGATTATGCGTCTGCTCGATCTGAGTTGATCTGGAGTTAACAACACACAACCTCAAGTAACATATCCACACTCCACCAACAAGCAAATTTACTTATTAAAATCAACCACCGAAAACCGCATAAAAAAAGACAGAAACACAAAACGCAAGATACTTAATTTCTAGACCACAATCTCGACGTATTCCTTCTGTCAGATACTAAAAAAGCTATAGGAAAATCCCCAAACTCTAAAGCTTCTGGGCCTGGTAAAATTATAAACACTGAAAAACTTAAGGGGTGGCCTTGGGCAAAACAATAACAACGACAACATCACAATCGCCAATATAGGTGATTTCGTCCACTGCAGTACATACAACTGTCCACTGCAGTACATACATTCAACAAAATATGCACACCTTCAATGATAGGTGCAGAGTAGTTGCAACTGCCGCACACAGACCACGTCCACCCTTCTCGACTCCACTGTGCCTACTACCGCAATCTATAGGCGTACGGGCCGACTACCTTCGTGCTCTATCAAAGCTGACCCTAGGCTTCACAGCAACAATAGGAAGAACTATAATTCCATTAATCTCATCTGTTTGTCGGTCATAATTCAGTCAATCAATAGATCAATTAATCAGTTAATAAAACAAGAACAATAATGCTTTTAACATTGGCACAAGATAGTCAATTTGATCGACCCCAGTACTTCACTAAACCTATATTATTGAACCCACTCCCCCGGAAGATAAGAGGTAAGGCAGGTGGAACTGCATAAACAGTTTAAAAAGCTTTTACACTCTCCTTCCTATCTGCTACACCACACAATCCTACGTACGTCTAGTATACTATCCTAGCCCTCCATTAACACTAAAGAGCAAGATGCCTCTATATATACCTACATACGCCTGTCAGGGTATAAATGAACAACTTAATCAGAGCATCACCTTGACTGCTATTCACGTCCACCGACCAGCCATCCTGGTCCAGTAGATAGTCCTTGCCTGGAGATCAACGATTTTCCCGAAACAACACTGTCACCTCACACGATTCAAGCCGACTGAATGAGGTGTAAACATCATATATACTCAACAGGAGTGCGAGTGCCTTTGTGTTGGAAATCCTAGTATTGTTGATGGTTGTGACATCTAAATCTAGTGACATGAGGTTAGTCAGCAGTTGACTCTGCTTCAAGGCCATGCATATTTACACAATCGACCATGGTTGAGAGAGGGGGGCGGGGAGAGAGAGAGAGAGAGAGAGAGAGAGAGAGAGGGGAGAGAGAGAAGGGAGAGAGAGAGGGGAGAGATAGACTCTAGGTAGTTACCTAAAGCTTCGTTTCTTACATGTCCCGAATTCTTCTGTAAGAGGTTCTCACATCCCCAAGGAACTCCTCACATCAATCCAACGAGGGAGCCACTACGTTGTCGCTTGACCTGCTAGAAAGAGCAGCCAAATTATTCCCCTCAAACCATGCCTTATCATCTTAAAAAGGGAAGGACATTGGAAAATGTAGTTCTGGATAAATTGTCTGAAAATAAGATGGGGTGGTTATGACTAGAACGCTGTGATCATAGGTCTTCTTGATCAGAGATGCTGACCTGGAGCTAAATAACTCCCCATTTCGGCAAGTAACAAAAATTATCTTTTATAAATAGCTGATTGAATTTTTTACAGGATTCTATATCTTTTGAATTCCTCCTCACCAGTGCGATGTTTCCGTTTTTCTCCTCTTTCACTAGCTCATGCATGAGCTTTACATTGTCATTTGGAACAATTGGGAAGATCTGGATGAGTGGACGAAAGGATATTTGCCTAGTTTAGGCGCTACTTTCCTACGAGGATACTCAATGTTTCTGAGCTTACTGCTTGTGTGTTCCATTTTCGAAATTTTGCTTCTCTTTCTCCCTCGCGAACTGCTATTTGGTCTCGAGTTACATCTCCATAATCTCAACGCCTGACGTTGTACTGGAGTCTAGAGTTGGGCTCTCCAGCTGACGTACTGGAGAGCGAGCTTTGGGTAAGGTTTGATGCCCTTCCTCTTTGACTTGTTTCAGTTGGAGAGAACTCTCATTTTTTGCTGCCACTGCTGCTTCAGAGTCTGATCGACTTATTTTCCCCCACGGCCCAGAGGTTGGTCATTGGTCGGTAAGAAGAGCAGCCAGGGCTTTCTTATCTGCTTATGTATGCTGTTGTTCTAGGAGAATAAATCCTTTAAATGTACCTCTTCCCGACATATGGAAATCTGGAATTTCTGCACACCACCACTAATCTCAAACCGATCGTCTGTCTCTGCCGGTATTGCCGTAGCTTTCACGTTACTAATCTTTTGCATCTGGAAAGAAGTACCAGATGCTAGCATACACGCGTTTCACAGTGGCATTTTTTCGCCAGTTCCTTGGATTGGAAAATTACATCCACAAAGCCTTGGTTAATGTGTGGCCTCAGTTTCTTTAATGCTTCTTCCACATCTCTAAGCGGATTTTCCTGTCGCCTTGTTCTATGGGAAATGCACCTAGATGTTATAGTATTTTTTTCTATCTATTTGAGAGTTATATTCCTTTCTCTCTACTTCTTCCATTTTCGATCATCCTGCTTATGTCCAAATGTGCACGGGAAACTACTGTTCGTATAAATGTATTTTTATTTTCTCTGCTGTTATCTTTTTCATTAGTTTTACTATTTTCTCTGTTTGTGTTGTTCTTAATACCACCGTGACTCTTGTTGCTACTGCAGTAAATTTTAAATGTGTGTACATTAATGTTTTATTTTGTCCATGTTAATTTCATCAGAAATATTAATGTTAATATTGTTATTGTTTATTTTGGCAAATGTTATCAATACATAAAATGGTTTCATTTTCTTTGTCTTCCTCCGAAAGAGGAAGTTTGATATTACTATTTTGTGAATCATCTCCTGCTGTCATAAATGTAGCCATATTGAAAATAATTTCTACCATTAAAGACAGAAACAAATAACAAATAACAGACTTCTCCCCTTAAATGTGTTAGATATATCTCCTTGATATAACAACAATAAAATAAACAGAAGAAATCTAACTTACGTTAGAAAAAATACAACAGTAAACAATAACGACAATAAAACAATCTAATAGTGCAAAGTAGATTTTATTCGTATTTTTCTTTAATGTTTTAAACTATAAGAAGTTTCATTCAAAATGAATGGAAAATGAAAGTTCTTTTTACAAATAAACAAAGGAAGAGAGAGGGAGAGTGTGAGTGAGATGGGTTGTATGATTGAGAGAGAGAGAGAGAAAGAGAGAGATAGAGATAGAGAGAGGGATGGAGAGAGAGAGAGAGAGAGAAGGAGAGACATAGAGAGATAGATAGGGAGAGAGATGAAAAATAGAGATGACAGACTTCCTGAGAAAACATCATATACAGATTGAGTGATGTAAAAACAGAAAAACAGGAAAGGTGAAAACAGGAAAGTGGAAGAGAGATTGGTCTTCAAAACAGTTGATTGTTTAGATTTATTGTTTTAAAGATCTTATTGGTTCTTACTGTTGCTGCTACGATCATTGCTTTCGCAATTGTTTCTGTTAAGTCAAATTCCTTACAATCAATACTTTTACTATTTTGTTATAAAAGATAATAGTTGCAGTGATTTTGTTTTATTGTCATTGTTGTTCATACTGTTATCATAATTAATTATTTGGAGTTTTAGTAATAACTGTTGTTAGTTTGATTATAACTGATAATATTTTGTTTTTAAAACGATGTTCTTGGTTAAATGATTATTGTTCTTTGTTTCTACTTAGATAATCAAACTTGTTAGTTACTCTCGGAGTGCATATAACCGTTACACAAAGAGCGAAACTGAAACGGCGAGTGTCTTATTCTTGATACAAGTTCTTCGTAGTTTGGTATTTCAAAAACATGGTAACCTGTAGGGTCACTTGTGAGTGTGTTGAGGAGATTTGTGTATGGCCAATTGCTACGGCCAATGCTAATTAAGTATAGTTCTGTTCCTTGCATCTTCAGTTTTTCTATCTCTTCTATCAATGCACTTGTAATAGAAGTTGCTGATGGTTCTAGGAAAAGAGTGACTACCTGTCTTAACATTTCACCAAAAAATCTACTTTGTAAAGCAGATCTGTACATGTCATAACGTATCCGCCGCACTGTGTCTTCCAAAGAAGGAAATGTTAATTCAGTTTTTTTTAAATTTCTCGGTCCTCCACGAAGATCCTTTGGCATTGAACTTAGAGGTACATTCAGGTTTTGAGGACAATAAGCTTGTGATACAATAGTAAACTGATTATAACCAGAAATTGGTAGGAAGTTGGAGATAAAATCGTAGACCATTTGTGATTTATACTGGCCGAAGCTGAACAAATCAAATCCAAATGCAATTACACCTGAAAATAAAGACAGAAACGAATAAAGAAAGTAAAAGACATTAAAAAATGAATTTACAGTTAGAAATCGAAATAATATTAAGTGTAAATAAATTACACTTGATTTATAAAACTTGGGACAAAATACTTTCTGTTGGGTAGATTTAAAGCAACCTTTTGTACGAAATAACTCACAATATAATAGGGTGAGGCTTTTATTTTGACTCTAGTTTCTACCCATTCGCAACCCTTTGATTCCAATGTTCAATGCAATATAGAATTTCTGTGCAGCACCAAAGATTCTTTTGTCTTGATTTAATACATCAAATGTCTTCACAGATATCATTTTAACACATTTTTGTGTAAAGAATTAAAAAAAGCGTTTTATTGATGGAAAAGATCACCATCTTTCTGTCAAAAGTCTATACCAACTTGTGCATAAAGATGCATAAGGTTTTACGTTCTAGAGATTTTACCAAAATATTAAAAAATGTTTTACGGTAAATAAACCAACTTATTTTAGACATTATATACTACATAACTGTAATCTTATCCAGATGGGGGTATATAAATGTGTGAGAGAGTGTGCAAATGTGTAAACCGGTGCGTATTTACGAAGGATAAAAGAGGAAAAGTAGTAGTAATAGTAGTAGTAGTAGTAGTAGTAGTAGTAGTAGTTGTAGTTGTAGTTGTAGTAGTAGTAGTTGTAGCATTCATAGTTGTCTGTGCAGAATACGGCATACAGATAAATGTTTTCTGGCTTAGAGACGATTGGTTAAAAGAATTCAAATTAATTTGTTATCAACCATATGTTGGATATCTTTTGCGGCTTGGAATGAAATGTGAGTAATGAAACATCTTGGATTCATTTGAATTTCGTCTAGTAGACTTGATTTTGAGTTATTAGTGGTTGTTGTTGTTTAGCCTCAGACGATCACTGATCGAGTAGACCTATTATCAAAATTATTCCAGTATCGTGGCAATCTCATATTTTTAGGTGTATATAAGACTAAATTATCTACTGTGTCCTTTGCGTTTTTAAGACGGTAGCGTGTGATTTCGTGGAGATTTGGCTGCTATTTCTAAGCAGGTCAAGCGACTGTGTAAGGCTCCTTCACTGGCTCGTACATTACTAACTGCTAAATGATAGGTTGGTTTGCATTACAACCGAGGTTTTAAACTGCAATCTGAGTGCTGGAGTATGACTTTCTATAAGTGAGGGCTATTAAACAGTTATTATGAACAGAACATTGGATTACTGTCAAGAGCTTGATCACTGCGAGTGTTTCATAATGCATTAAACAATTTTGTTATTAGTGGTTTGGTCTGGGGAAGGGGCCGTGCCCATGGCTTCGCAACCCCCACCACGAAACTAGTAAGATCGATGTGGTTAATGTTCCTCGTGAATAGTTTAAAGTTGACGGCTGCAGGAAAAAAAAAACATGGGCTGGGAGGGATTTTCAGAGGGATGACACTCTGTTTGGAAGGACTAGGTATAGTGGTTCGTGCAGGGCCCGGGGTGTTGGGCACAATATGGGTAATGAAAAGAGGAGAGATGAGTGGGTTGAGAGTGCCTGACCGGAAGTGGGACGAGCCCAGCCAGCTCAGAAGAGCAGAGACGGTAGAAAGTACGGTAGAAAGGCAAATAGAAAAGACTGCAGGTCTTTGGACCAAAGGTTGGAGCGTGCTGGTGAGCAACTTCATGCAATCAGTCGGGTGGCCTTTTTTTGGACGCGGTCTTGGATGTCTATATGTGTAGCCGCATCACCGTCCCAAATATGGGAGCAGTACTCTATGTTGAGGATGTGAAATCACTAGGAGATATCCTCAGTGATGGTGAGACTTAGCATTTGCAGTGACCTTGAGGGTTCTTGTTGCGTGCTCTTCATGTTTAGGAGGAGTGGAGTACTATATTGTTTTCTTGATATGTACAATGATTGCGTATTTGTTGTGCTGTTGAAAGGGACAAGTAGGTCGTTGATGCATAGAAGGAAGAGTGTGGGAGACAAAACCAAACATTGTGTTACACTAGAGTTGATAGAGTTTGGGCCAGACAGAGCTCCATCAGCACACACCAGGATAGAGCTCTCTCCGTACTGGTGGTCATTAAAGAGGGAGAAGGATTCAATGTGTTAGGGAAGGTTGTTGGTAATGGTTGTCTCCATCACCTTTGAGATGTTGGGAATGAGTGCGATAAGAGGATAGTTGCCACGGTCATAGGGGTTGACCTTTTTGGGAATCGAATACACTGTAGTGTGTTTCCAAAGACCGAGATATATCCCGAGTTCCTGAGAGAGATTGAAGAGTTTAGCGAGAATAAGGGCTAGCTCTGAGGCGCATTGTTTGAGGGTAATTAAAGAGACATTGTCAAGACCAGTGGCCTTCTTGATTTGAAGCGACCGGAGGGGTTTAGCACTTTGTGTATGCGTGCGTGGTGGTGAGCTTGGTGGAGTCGGAAGGGATAGTTTTGGAGGAGTTTTACCTAGTGTGGGCAGTGTGTGCAGTGTGGAGTTGAATGCAAAGCAGTCAGCAAATGTGCAGGCTTTCTCCTCAGGAGCACTGTTGACAGAACCATCATGATTGAGAAGTAAAGGGAAGAAGGTATCCACAAAATTAGTAGAGATATTTTTGGTAAGGGACCCAAAGGATCGACTGCAGTTTGGGAGGCAGAAGAGCTTGCAGACAGTGTGGTGCACGGAGGCATACTTCACGTCTTTGATTATGGTCTTGCATGAGTTGCGGTGCTGGGTAAAAGTCAACCAGTTTGGAGGAGTGAGTGATTTTCTCCAAGCGTTGTAGGTGGTGTTATTTGCTCGAATTGCTGCAGCGTAGCTATGAGTAAACCACTTGGGAGATTTGGTGCTAGTGTTGGTGTGGAGCGACATGCCTAAAGGCATGGTTTCAGTCACCCGCTTAGTTGTTTCTAATTTGACAGGAGTGATGTACTTCCAGGGATAGTTAGAATAGACCGGCGGAGCTCCGATGAGTCAGCTGACTTTAAGTGCTACACGGTCCGAGTGTTGCGTAGTATGTAAATGTGTGGTGGGAAGTCGCGATAAGGTATTGGTGAGATTCGATAGGTGCAAAGACGGTGATGGTTCAGCAGAGACTGGCTTTAGAGTTGAGAAAGAGATCAAGGATGTTTGGAGTGTCTGTCTGTCGGTCAGGAATGCGTGTTGGGGATGAAACTAATTAATGTAGAATGTAGACGATTCGAAAGATTCGGTTTCCGTACCGGCGTATCAGTATGGGATGAGTGTGAGAGCCAAGAAGAGTTGTGAGCATTGAAGTCATCGAGGATTATGACTTTAGAGACGGTTGATGTATATGTCCTCAATGCAGGAAGAGATATGATCGAAGAGTTGTTGGTTGTTGGAGAAGTTCGGAGAGCAATAGAGGAAGTAAATGTATTTAGAGAAGTGGAGGAGCGAGATTTTGATCCATAGTAATTGGAAGCACTTGTTGATATACAGGTGAGAGGTGACAGTGGAATCTACATACACAGACACTACCTATTCATAGACATTTCATTTGAAGTTAATCAATTCACAGATCATTCATTTCACGTATTATAGTAATAATGATTATACAGCAGGTAATATTAATTATGCAACAACATATATACTCTACTTCATTGAAGTAGTTATAGTTGTATTATACTTATCTTTTATTATTTTTTCAGACATAAATAAGCGTAATTAAGTAGTTTATTTGCTTAACTGACAAGGTTACACATTTGCACAAATATTTCCACACACAAATTTATATACCCTATCTGGATAAGATTACAGTTAGGTAGTATATAATGTCTGAAATAAGTTGGTTTATTTACGGTAAAAATATTAAAAAATATTTCGGTAAAGTCTCCAGAACGTAAATTTTTATGCATCTTTATACACAAGCTAGTATGGACATTTGAGAGAAAGAGATGATCTTTTTCATAATAAACACCTTTTTTAATTCTTTGTATAAAAATTTGTTAATCTATCTCACTGATGATATTTATAAAGGTACATTTATAATTCATTTTATAATACACGTCCTCTGTCAAGTAGCCGCATTTGGAGCTATCCCAAAATGAAATGAATAATATTAGAACCACGCTAATAATGATTCCATTCCACTAAGTATGGGGCTATTTTTGTGTTCGCTAGAAAAAGCTATAATGAAAGAAATAACTGTATTTTACGAGTCAGTACATGTTCGACAACCGGAGAAGTAGAAAAGATAGTAAAATCCGGCACAATTTGAACTTAGAGCAATGAACTACGAAACTAAACACTATAAAGTATATAGTTAAATTGGTGAAAGCATTTTTAATGATTGGAATAATAAAAATACCTGGTGAAAGAATTTGCGGCGTTTCACCCTTATAAATATATATTCTGGTTCTTTACACCCTCTCCAATTTCTCACAAATTATATTAAAATTTCATTTCATCGTGCATAGGGAAAATAAATAAATTTTAAGCCCTTATGGTATCATCGATTAACTTACTGGGACGCGGTAATTGAGGACGTGGCCAAAATGACATTCGCCAAACTGGATGTTGTGCAGGAAACATTCTTCTTGTGGGTATTGGTTGTGGAGCCCAGGTTCGAGTAGGCCATGTCTGAATTGGTTGTGTTGTCGTTGTAGGTTTGGGTGTGGATGTTTCACGTGTTGTTCGCATTGTAGGTTTGGGTGTAGGCGTAGTAGTTGTTGGTAATGTTGTAGTTGTGGTAGGCCGTAACGTGGTTGTTTCTGCTGCAGTTGTTGCTGCTGTTGTTGTTGCTGCTGCTGTTGTTGCTACTGTTGTGGTAGTGGTACTCGCTATTGTCGTCGACGTCGTGTCTGGAATATCTGGAATTTAAAGTTCAGGTATTTAATTAGCAGACAAATACAACTGTGTCAGTATGCAAGTCTTATTCAACAGTACGTGGATTAAACAACAAACACCTTAGCGAAGACCTGTGCTACACATGTTTACCATAAGATTTTATATAACATGTTTCCTTTAATCTATATCGCCGTATCAAAAACTAATTATGCTCGAACGCATGAATAATTTCAGGGATTTTCAACACTTATCTTAAGAAAACTATTCTATCACAATTCCACATTAACTCAAACTACACAAAAGTCACCTAAATAAATACAATTAGCGACAAATTATACATTTCTTATTTCACTTTGTGATATCCCATTAATTACATACTAAGTCAGAAGTAAAATATTTTACGATATTATTATTACATATATCGAGTGCCGTGGAGAAAGAAGTAAATCTATAGCAAATAGGGTCCGTATAACTGTTTGAGTTTCACTTTTGTGGTGAATTTCTTTTGGAAAGGTATGAATGTGAAATCCCCCATTTCCCCTCCACAAAATTAAAATGTATACTAATGTTTACCTAAAAGAAGACAATATTGATTTTCATGTCCAGCACCGTCAAACAAGACATAAGCTCTCGTTCCTAAATCCATTAGTCTATTAACGTATTCGGAGCTATCTCAGCAGCATCATCATCAGAATGAAATGATGGTAGAATGGGGTGCTTTCGTGCGCTTTGCGTTGGGTCGCCCGCCCGCCCGCACACACACACACACACACACACACACACACACACACACACACACACACACACGACGGGCTTCTGCACAGTTTCCGCCCACCAAATTCACTCACAAGGCATTGGTCGGCCCAAGGCTATAGTAGAAGACACTTGCCCAAGGTGCCACACAGCTATGCCTGCAACTATCTTAACCACACGGCTATGG
>JAOPJM010001604.1:16199897-16216061 GCA_027124095.1 Muusoctopus leioderma
CTTTCGGTGCCCTTGGTGTGTCGGGTGATCCAGGATCTGTGGGGTTCCTTGGTCGCCCCTGGGTAGCACCCCCCTTTGGGGGATTTCTATTGTTTTGTTGTTATTGTTTTATTTTATTCTTAATAAAATATTCTGTACAGAGCGTCTGAAGTTTTCACAGAGATTTATTAAATAAAAAATCATAAATAATGTAAATAAGCACCTGAAAAATAATTATTCTTAAACAAATATTCATTTATTATATAAATGGAAGAAAAGTTATTTTGCACAAGATTACATTTATATTTTTACTTATTATTATTAGTGCTGTTGCAATACTGTTCCCAACACAGTTAAAATTATGTAAAGATTAAACCGTAAATTGTGAAATTATAAATTAGTCTGAAAGAATTGTTTGAACCTGACCACTAGACAATCTGTAAAAAGATAGAATTTTACATTAATAGTTGGCGGATTTGGCTGTTTATCGTAGATGTAAGGACGTACACACAATAGGTTAAGAATCACTGCTGTGGTTGATGTTTCCACAAATGTTGCTAAGAAACAATACACAACGCACCCCAACTCCTGGAGACTATGGCACTTCAAGTTAGCTGACTGGTCGGAGTTCCACCAGTTCTATGCTAACTATCCCTGGCAGCAAATATATTTTACCCATAACCCATCAGAAACAGCTAGGCGGGTAGCTGAAACCATCCTCTTAGGCATGTCTATCCTCATCCCACACACAACTAAAACACACAGCTCCAAAGCTGCGTTACAGCAGTTCGAGCAATGAACACGCTTGGAGAAAACCACTCACCCTACAAACTAAGCTGTTTTTATCCAGCACTGTAACTCCTGTAAGACCATCATCATAAACGCGAAAGATGCCACCGTGCATTGCAGCCGATTCTTTTGGTCCCTTGACTAAAGGATTTCTACCAACTTTGCGGAATCCTCCTTCCCTCTATTTCTCAAACATGATGGTTCTGTAAGCAGTATTTCCACGAAGAAAGCCTCCATATTTACTGCACGTTTTGCATCCAACTCCACATGGTACACACTAGGTAAATCTCCTCCAAAGCTATCCCTTACCACTCCACAAGTCTCACCATCACACACACATACAAGCCAAGTACGAAATAACCTCCAGTTGCTACAAACCAACAAGGCCACTGGCCCTGACAAATATTTCTTCCATTGTTTTTAAACAATGCGCGCTAGAACTATCCCCTATTCTCACCAAACCCTTCAATCTCCCTCACTCATTACACGGATATATCCCGATCTTTGGGAACATGCTGCAGTATGTCCAATTCCCAAGAAGCGCAACCCCTCTGACTCTGTCAACTATCGTCCTATCGCACTCACTTCCAACATCTCTAGGGTGGTGGAGACAGTCATTAACAACAAACTTCTCTAATACACTGAATCTCTTCTCCTCCTCAACGACCACCAGTATGACTTTCGTTAAGCCAGATCTACAGGAGACCTACTCCTTTCCTAAGACACTCACCAGTGCGCCTGAGCCCTTGAGAAATTTGGGGTAAACAGTGTTGTTGCACTTGACACCAGCAAAGCATCTGACTATGTCCGACCCACAAATCTCTTGGTAAAACTGCCCGCTTATGGGCTCCATCCATCTTTCGTCTCCAAACAAATATTATCCGTTATTTCATTGTTTTTCTCATTAGATAACGAATGGAAAGTTTCAAAAACATTGATTAGTAAAGCTTCATTAGTTAAAACAACTACAGCGATAAACTCTTAATAATTAAAAAACAAAATATGATTTGAAATAAAAATAGTCAAAATCAAATTACTTACCTTGAATAAACTCGAAAGGTAAAACCCACCAAGGGCTACTGAGTAATGAAATATACAGAAACCGAATGATGTTGCCAAGCAGCCCAGCATAAAGAACTTTCACGTGACCTGCAAATAAATTATTTTTATTATTTATTTTTAATCAAAGATTAGATAAGGATGTCTGTCATAGGCATAATGTGTTCATACTTGCTATTAGCGCTCTATAGAATATATGAGTTAACATTTCACCAGCTGTAATGACCAACTAGTAAAGGCTGACAGAATGTGGTAGCACTCAAGATACCAAGTACACATCTTCGGTCAACGCTTCATCCAGGGTTAAAGCTAAGTCAAAGAGTCGAGATGTGAAACAACGTATCTAGCACAAGACGCACACCTACTCACCACCCAGGAATCTCTGCAGATGTTGTAGACTTAGTGCATGCTTGTGAATCATTAGCTTTGTCATCCCGAACAATCTGCAGTGGGTGTTGGCTCTAGATGGGCCTTCCAGTTAGCGGAAACAGTCCCTTCCGCGATAAACGAACGAGCAGACGTTTCAATCTGGTCAGATGCAGCCTAGGACAAGCCCCCCCCCCCCCCAGCCAGATTTACTCCCAATCCTCTCTACAGTGTATCGCATAAGGTGGAAGATGTCCTTGAATATTTGTAGGAATGCCATAGGTTCGTGCGGCTCCGACAACACTACTAATAAAAAACGCCACTCTCTTTGTTAGCAATTGGCCAAAATCTTTAACGCTGTATTTATCAGAGTTTTGGAACGAAAATTATCCACAATGTCCCCCTTGCCCACATCTTTCTTCAGCAGCGCTTGCACAACTGGAAATCCTCTCAATCTGCTAAGATATGAGCGAACAAGTGTGTCATGTTGAAATAAAACTCGTAGAGCAGACCATCGAGTCCCGGTGATTTTCCCCTCGCACATCCATTCCGTATTTCCCGTATATCAGATGCTATTGTCAGATTTTGATACCACTTCACATCTTCTGCTGAGAGTTGCGACAAATCTTTGAGTAGGCTTTAAAGATCACTGGCTTTAGTTCACCCCTCGCCCCAAACAGTTCGCTAAAGTGCTGCAGAAGGTTTAGTTGGTAGACTGGAAAGGCTGTTAAAAAGGCATTGCAACCAATGTACTCTCGGTGACAATGGCTCTTGTGCCGGGGGAGAATTTCATGGCCGCATCCTCTTGTGCCTTGCTACATCCTTCCTCTCACGTGCTATGTGGCACCAAATACTTCTCTCAAGCACTCCTCCATCTGTGCTGAAGAAGGTTCCACAATGCATGGGGTGTATTTTTTATAAACTCAGCATTAGTATTAGGCTCACAGAGTGCTTAGTGCAAGGATTTAGAGGTGGTGATGATACACAATACAGATGTCGTAAGGAAGAAAGGTGAGTGCATCAGATGAGATTGGTACACACCTTGTTGGTTTCAGAACCAGATACCGTTGCAGTAACGATAGAACAGACAGGAAGTTGCGTTTTCAATAACTATATTTGGTAATTTAAATTAGTTTGAGTTAGTCTCGAACAGATCTTGTGTAAATGACGTCTCCTAAAGGAGCTAAACCACACACAATGAGTGGAATTTGACGTGAACTGACAAATAAAAGAACGTGGTGAACAGCTACTTTGTTTTATGTAATTTAAATGAATACTTTCAACACTAGATGGGATTCAGGAAGTTAGAACCATAATAAGGGTACGAATTCATTTGGAGGAGTTATAAAGAGGATTTTTTTGTCGAAAGAAATTTGAAATAAAATTTTACGCAGATTCAACCACTAGTTTTTTTGAGTGGGTAAGTTCCGTTTATAAAGGATACCTAATCAAGATTGACAATTCTAAACAACTAACATGAGAAGTGAAGTGCTTTCTTATATTTTACATAATGCTTAAATATATTATATTTATACAACAAATAGCTATATAAATGACCACAAATTGATGTAATTTCCATGGGAAAGAGTTTTTAAGTACATAAATCCAGTAGTAACGAGTAGCTTGCTAAGATCCAGAACGTTAAAGCAAGTTATTCACATGAGTGGATACCAACTGTTAATTCCGAAAGAATCATATTAGAAATTATTTAAGCTACATTGCATGTAACACTAGCAAATAACACTGTCTACTGGAATGTGTAATGATGGGAAAACTGTTTGCTTTTCGATATTTTTAAACACAACATAATAAAAGTTAGAAAGTCCCTGTGCACGTTTTCCTAGATTTATTCATTATACACTGTGAAAACGGTTCTATTTTGGTAAATAAAAAAAATAGAAAAGAAACCTGTTTTAAATAAAGTTCGTTCATTCATTTCTTGTGACTTGATCAAGACATAGCTAAAGTGAGGTATGTCCGAAATATTCGAGGTCTCTTGGTGAACCTAAATTCAACAAGGTTAATTCACTGCATATACCAATTTACTTTGATTATGAGAGTGCTTTTCAACCTACTAACACCCATATAATGGATGTTAGTAGGTTCAAACACCCAATCGACGCCCTATTCTGGTCAGACGAAAAGTAGGGTACGGCACGACAGTCAAGTAGTAATATATAACGGAGGCGATGTACACGTTCACTACCTCTGCCCGACCTTTCAGGGATAGCTTCTTCTCGGCTCATTTCTGGGTGAGACCAGGCACCATGCTCGCAACCTCGTCCAAGTTTCAATCCAATCCACCTGGAGGTCCGAACTGAACCAGACCCCAAGTAACTTAACAAGTCCGTCGGCCCGGTGCCCCATGACGCTGGCCGTCAGCGTGGACTTGTCTCTCCAGGATCCCAGCTGTAAGCCCGCCAATGTGCTTCTGTCATCGCCTCACACTACTTTAGAACGGTGCCAACCACTTTAACGTCTGTGGTGTCTGACACCGTTAGGGTAACGTCATCTGCATATGCCGACACGGCTCTCCCGCATTCTGTCTCGAGCGGAATGCCCCTCAAAACCTCCAGTTACTGCAGTGACTCGAGAGTAAGTACGTACAGAAGCAGAAGAGGTGAGAGAGAACGGTCTTGGCGGATAGAGCATTTGATTTGAAACAGTTCCGATAGGTGGCCATTTACTCGGACCACCGAGCAGATACCACTGTACATTTGTACATTGAAGCGACCCAGCCTTTGAAAACGGAACCGAAACTGTCTGCTTTGAGGACAGCCACCAAGTAACGATCGTCAACCCTATCGAAAACTCTCTATTGATCCAAATGTATAAGAATCCCACCAAAGCCAGGTTTGTTACCCACCCTCTCTACGATGTATTGCATGAGGTGAAGGTTGCCGTGGATAGATCTGCCAGAGATCGCACAGGTTTATGCTTTCCCGACAACAAGCGCTAACTTCTTTGCTAGCCCCTTGGCCAACATCTTAAACTCTATTTAGCAGAGTTATGGGATGGAAATTGTTTATAATGTCCTCCTTCTTTGCGTCCTTTCTCAGCAGTACTAACTCTCCCCAGTTCACATCTGCTTGGAATCGAGTAGCACACCCTTGTCCCGGTCCGTCAAAGACTGAATTGTGACTTTGTTGCTCCGTCGCGTCTCTATCACTCAGGCCTATCGAACAGCTTTCATTTCATCGTGTTTAGGAGCACACGCTTTAGTTCTGATAACGTAACCTTCGTGTTTCACGTGAAGAAATAATCGAGGGCCATTCTCACCGCTAATACGTTGGTCGCGATGCCTTTCTTAATCGCCTATTCTAATTTATTCACTGTCACTTTCTCTCATATGTATCTCTCTGTCGCTATTTCTTTACTAAATTCTATCGATTCAGCTGTGATCACCCTCTTCAGAGCGCTCCACCACCAGTTGTTGATGATTGTCCTTGTCAACAGCTACCTAACTAATTCGCTAAAACGACCGGTTGAAAATGTGGACATACTACACTATCGCTATCTGCTAACCTAACTAATATTCTATCTAGATACGATGTGAATTACCCGATGTGGTTGTTCCATGTCCACACTGCCGCATTCGCGAAAACCAATTGTTACCTGTCAGACAGTTAAAACTGTTTGAGCAGGTTTACGGGGCTTTTACATCCCCCTCTCCTCTTGGTTAATTCCACACAATCTCAGCATACGTCTAAGATGCCATTCCAGTCTCACACTAATATTAAAGAGTAAGACGTTCCCAAGAAGGCTTCTAGACGCCTGGATAAATCCAGCTACCATGTTCCGATCGGGGCATAGTCGGCCACTAGTCTGAAATCACCACCTTCGCTAATGCTCATGTGCAGCCTCACTGACTTACCATCTGAGTCCAGGGAGGTCGTCCGTACATTGAGATCTAAACCTTTTTGAAACAAGACTGTTATCCTGCCCCCAGATCCAAGTTGAACACAAGGTGCGTAGACCTGGTAGTCGTTGAAGTTGGGCGCGAGTGTGTGAGTTCTGGAAACCCTGCTCTCGCTGATAGCTATCACATCTATGTTTGGTGACCTAATGTCATTGAACAAGTGACATTGCCTCCAAGCCACGTATATTTATGCATCCTACTCTGAGTACGTCCATGTTGGTCGGAAAAGGAAAGTGTAAGAGTTCACTCAAACTGGTCTTGGGAGAAGATTGGTAATCCGGTTTTCTCTGCGGGAGGATATACTTCAAAGGCCATCAAAAACGTTATTACCCATTCTGTCCTGGAATATTCTAACGTTACTTGCGAATTTTTCCTTAGGTTTCAGTAGACGGCTTTTGATGTTCTTAACAGGAACATATTCAGCAGTGTCCTGGGAATGAGCTTCTCAAACACTTCCACCTTTGTTTGTAATTTGTGAGCATTTATTCGTTGAACCTCATCAACTTCTTGTTGCTTTTATTTACAACAGTGAAGTTGATGAGGGGTGGTTCTTACGTATTTGGATGTTGGTGTTGCTGTTGCTGTTGATTTTGTTGTTTCCTTTGGTACTTTTGCTGTGGTTGTTTTGTTTGTGTGTTTTCCTGCGCTGCTTTTCCTGTTGGTGTAGTTGCAGGTTTGGCTACTGTTGTTGTGTTGGTAGTGGTGTAGGCGGTGGTGGTGGGTGGCTGGTCGATGGGCTTTCTGCCACCCCGTTGAGCTTTCCAGCTTTAAGCTTGGGGTGGCCTTTTTTGGTTTCTATTTCCCTCTTCGCCCCGACAACAAAGACGTCTTTTGACAGGCTCGTCTCGACCACGTCACGCGACGAGGCCTCGGAGTCGGAGAGGCCTGAGGTAGAAGGAAGAGGTATGTGTGCATGCATGTGTGTGTTTGTGTTTTGATGGACTTTTGGTAGTGGAGGCTGCTTTTGATTGTAGTGGCGGTAGCAAAATTGTTCTTCTGGGCTGTAGTATTGATCTCTGTTGTTGTTGTTGTTGAGGTGGTGTTAGTAACAGTGCGGGCTTTCCTTCTGTTACTCACTGTTGTGAGCAGAAGGCACTCAAGTGGTTGGTGTTACGTCATGTGTGGTACCTAGGCCTTTTACCTTCCAACATAACGTGCAGTTGGGTGTCGTTTGGGAGGTCTATTTGGTCCGGAATCTTATCCAGTGGAGTGAGGAGGAAGAGGAGGAGGAGGAGGAGGAGGAGGAGGAGGAGGAGGAGGAGGAGGAGGAGGAAGGGGGAATGAGCAGGAGCAGGATCAGGAGGAGGAGGAGGAGGAGCAGGAGGCGGAGCAGGAGGAGCAGAAGGAGGAGCAGCAGGAGGAGCAGAAGGAGGAGGAGCAGTAGGAGGAGGAGCAGGAGGGGGAGTAGGAGGTGTTGCTGGTTAACAGAATGGTGGGCAAAACGGTTTGGCTAGTCGCCGTCGCAGTAGTAGCAACGACAGCTACAGTGCTGGAAACATTAGTGATGATGGTGGTGTTCTTGTTGATGTTGTTGCTTTTCTTTTTCTTCATTTTCTTCTCTCGTCGTCGTCGTTGTTGTCGATGTAGTTGGTGTTGTTCTTATTGTTGGTGTCGTCACTGCCACTCTGCCTTGAGACGGGCAGAGCCGGGAAATCTTTTTCATTAAAAATAAAGAAATAGTACTTGTTGTTGCTGGTGGTGGTGATGATGTTTCTGCTACACTTCCAAAACATAATTATTTGGTTAAGACTACTTTTTCGCCCTGGATAGCAAACTTTTTCGCGGCAAGTGACAGCCCCAGCCTTACTGCTACCACGGCTGTTATAACTGCCTCCCACCACTCCTCCCTCTTCAAACGTTAATGTGTTGACATTTTTAATGAAATTATTGCCCGCTAACAGCAGATGGCGGGGGGAAATAGCTATGTCTCTCCTAATAAGGGAAGACACTAAGAGTTTTTAAACACTCTTTTCCCGGAGAATGTTTCAAACAAACTTAATAGATAAAATTCCAAAATATCCATCGGAGATATTTGCGAAAACGTGAGTAAAATTATGGAACTCGGATACGAAAATAATATTAACTAGCAGTACCCGTAGAAATTCTACGATTATTTTGAAAACTTATAGTTTTCAAATTGATTGAAACTTATAGTGTTCAAAAAGATTGATGGAAATTTATAGAGAGCCATGAAATACATAACTTGTTTTGAAATTGTTTTTTTTTTTAAGCGTTTCGTTCTTGAGATAGTCTAAAGTTCACGCAGGTTATTGAAGTTGCAGTCTTAGGAGAGAACATCTTTGAAAACTGTATTCTTGTCACGTCTTCTACCTTAAGAGTTGTTATCTATTACTTTTGTCTTTACATAAAGGAGTGAACGTGCTCTAGAAAGAGCTACATACAAATGTCAATGAGAAAATACTGTTTCACTTCTCTTCGCCTTTCCATTGTGACTATGTTACTAAAATTACTGAAAACTAGCGAGACCCGTGGAAATTCCACGCTTTATGATTTTTTTGATTTTTATTTTGATGCATAAATTTATATATACCTTCATAACATTTTTTCATTATGTTAAATATTTTTATGATAAATAGCTAGACAATGGAATGAGGTTATTGAAAATTTAGGATTTAGATAACTTATAATGTTAGTAATAACACAATAAATAAATAGCATAACTCAGTAACTATAAATTTAACCCTACCTAACTTCCTATCTACCTACATACATATCTATCTATCTAGTTACATACTCACCTACATGCATACGTAGCTAGTTACTTCTCCACCTATCGACCCATCTCCCTAAGTAAGTATCTACCTCTCTACTTAGATATCTACACCTATTTGTCCACCGTATATGTTGACTTTCTCTTTGACACCTACGGTATCCTGTACGTTCGTGCTCAGTCACGTTGGTTTTGTCTTATCCTTATCATTTCTCTTATTGTCTGTGTTTGTTCTTCTCTAATCTTTTGCCTGTATCGTCTCATTCTTTCTATTGTTGCTTCATGTCTTCGATTTCCAAGGTGACCCCAGGCCACGTACATTCATGCATCCTACTCTTAGTACTGCCATGTTGGTAGGATAGGGAAAAGAGTGGGGTTACCTACCTTACTGGTTTTCCTTCTGGTGGTCGAGGTGTGTCGACCTCCATGTCTGTTTGGGGTTCCTTGGGGAAGTCCCGCAAGAGTCTGTTGGTGGCCGTGCACAGGGGAACCCCCACGTCATGTGGGAAAATCTTTTTCATTTCCCTGCAGGTTTCTTGGGGGGCCCTGAGCATTTTTAGTTCTTTGGGGACTTTGGCCGTGGATGGGAGGAAAGCCTCCCCCTCCGTCTCAATGTCCCTCCTTTGTGCTATGTAAGACGCTAGGTCTTTGTTTTTTCTTCTTACTAATACAAAGTTGGGTGTGTTTTGTTGTTGTTGTGTGTCTAGTTGTTGTTGTTGTTTCTGGGGAATTGGGTGTGGTGTTTTGTGTAGGTGTTTTTCTTTTTTTTTTTCCTTTTTATTATTTTTTCTTTGTTTTTTGGCTCTGTGTGGTTCCTTCTCGTCGTCACATGACGTTGCTGAATCAGACACTTCCGACTCGGACGGGGGTAGGGGTATGTTTTCGTGTGCATGTGTGTCTATGTTTGTGTGTAGGAGGGGGAGAAGGGGTGGAAAGGAAAGGGGGAGTGCTGCGCTTGGCGTTCCCCTGTGCAATGGGTTTGGCGGCCAATGGTGCTGTTGTTGTTGTTGTGACCGCTCTTCTGGTTTCTGCTGCTGTGGGTGGTGTTGTTTGTGCTGCTGCTCCTGCCGCTCTTGGTGTTGTAGTTGCTGCTGATGTCGCAGCCGTTGGGCGTTGTTGTCCTCGTTGTTGTTGCGGGGATGGTGATGGTAGCAGCAGTGCCCTTTTTCCCCCTGTCTTGTTTGGGTTGTGTGGGTTGTGTGGGTTGTGTGAATCATATGTCAACTTTTCGGTGATCAGCCAGAATTGATAGTGTGAAATCATTTGCATCATATCTCAATGGTATCAAATTGGCTTTGCTGGATGTTCTGAAACTTAATCTGACGCCAAAGAGCAGAAGTAAATTAACAGGAGCTATGAAATACAAGTCCTCTTTTAGATGTATACTAATGTCATCCATCTGGTTCAACATTCTTGCTCCTATTAACATCTGAGATATGGCATTACAGGCAAGAGATGATATTGTTGATATTGAAATGGACAACATTGAAATGCTCATAGAAAATCTGCATAAACTGCGAGACCAATTTGACACTCTGCTGAGAGAATCAAAACATATCGCTAACAGTCTGCAAATTGAAATTAAATCACAAGCAAATGAGAGAAAGCGAAAAATATTTTTTGATGAGACCAGTCAAGTGATGAAAGCCATGCAAAAGAACCTGTCATATATGCAGAATCCCTATTTTGAACATCTATTCTTTTAAGCTATTGCCGATTCTGTTATTGGTGGTCTAACAAGAATATTTGAAACCGCAAAGAAATTTTCTGATACTTTTTCATTTTTTTGGCAATATCTGTGTATATCGGAAAATCTTTTGAACACAAAAATTTACGATACTGATGTAATCAACAAGACAACTATGATACACCATGGAAACCTTGGGGAACCATAACTTAAACCCATGGATTTACTCCACAAAATATACAACTACAAGCTGGAAAACATCGTTCCAATTCTTTGGGCATCACTCCGGATTTTTTCTCATGATGCCAGCAACGGTAGCTCCTGCAGAACGTTCATTCAGTAAGCTTAAACTGATAAAGAACTATCTCAGAACAAACATATCACAAGATTGTCCAGTGAAAACCCAGTTAGTCATTCTATGATATTTGGTAATAAACGAATTAAAATTACACAGTTTGGGATGGGGCGGGGTCCTAAAACAGACTCACCCTGAGTATAAATCTTTTCTTGACGACCCTGATCTAAAACGATATCATCAAATAACAAATACTCTCGACTTTCAAATAGTTCGATCTACATAGTCGTAAATGGCCAACACTGTAAAGCTGGAAAGTGTCTCATCCTGCACAACACCTCATGTGGGCCTGAAGAAAGTAATAGGAATATAAGCCACAATGTACAGTGCCCCCTAACTGTCTCGACCCGCCTTACTACTGATTGATTCTGGACTCTAGTTCTGTCTACGGTCTGTGTGTGTGATAGCTGGCGTACAACAGTACATCCCACGTTGAATTCATCACAGATTGGCATCCTCCGCTAGATGGCATATTATTCGATTACAGAAGATTCCACCAACGCCACAAAACCATGCATATATCGAGCCAACGAGAGAGCCTCTATGTGGTCATTAAACATGCTAGATATAGCAGCCAAATCTCCTTCAACCCACCCTCTACTATCTTGAAAAAAAAGGGAATGACACACTGGATAATGTAGTCGTAGATACACTATGTCTGAAAAAAAAAACGGGTTGTTCACGGCTGAAACGCTTTAATCATAGGTCTGCTAGATTAGGGCTGACCCGGAGCTAAACATCAGAAGAGCAATCATACGTGCATACATACGTTCATATATTCATACATATGAATATTCTCCAACCAGTCATCTACATTCACTTTTTCAGCAGAACCCCACCCCCAATAAAATAAAACTAAAGACTGTTTACTTCCTGAATATCTGCTGAATGTGCGAGAGTGCAAGTGCGAGGTGTCATCTGCTGTTAGACACCCCCACCCCACCCGATGAATTAATTTTTTTAAAACAATTAACTAATTAACGTTCTCTCTCTTTCTTTTTTTTTTTCTTTCTCTTTCTCTTTTCTTTCTCTTCTTCCAAAATCCATTTCAGTTTATTGTGTGGAGTGGAGGTTAAATGATGGATGAATCCTCGTTGACAGCCACAGCTGCCACTGAGCCTACCTGTCGGAACCCCAGGACCAAGAAGAAGAAGAAAAAATGTCCAGCAGCAGGAGGAGGAGGCAAGAAGCCGTCCAGTAGCAGCAGCAGCAGCAACAGCAGCCCTTCCCCCTCCGAGGGGATTTCCACGAGTGACAGCCGCCACCACCACCACCGACGTAGTCTTCGTCGTCACGGCAACACAGGGGCAGGTTCTGGCCCTCTTTTGGGTACCCCGGACGATCTTGTTGAGTTTGGTGCGAGGGGGTCAAGGTCGTCGAGGTCACCGGAGTCGGGTGGGGGGTCGTCGTCGAGGTCACCGGAGTCGGGTGGGGGGTCGTCGTCGGAGCCGTCCCCCGCACCTAAGGGTGGTATCTTCAGCGATGTCGAGATTGGGGTCAGCAGCAGTCGTGACCCAGCCGCCGCCGTTTTGGGTGTCTCTAACATCCCACCCCCCCTCATGCTGTTGGCCGACACCAACGCCAACATCGAGAACGAGACGATGTCGGGAGGACGTATGGATACGTCACATAAGGTCGACGTCGAAGGGTCTACTGTGGGCCCTAGTCACGACAGACCCCTGTTAGCTGACGCTGGTCCCAACGTGAAGAACAAGGCGAGAATGCCGGGCCTTATGGACACATCAAATAGTGTTGGCCTTGATTTCAACATCCCAGGGTCTAGTGTGACCCCTAGTCACAGCAGACCCCTATTAGCTGACGCTGGTCCCAACGTGAAGAACAAGACGAAACTGCCGGGCCTTATGGACGCATCAAATAGTGTTGGCCTTGATTTCGACATCCCGTGGTCTAGTGTGACCCCTAGTCACAGCAGAAGACCCCTATTAGCTAACGCTGGTCACAATGTGAAGAACAAGACGAGAATGCCGGGCCTTATGGACACATTACATAGTGTTGGCCTTGATTTCAACATCCCAGGGTCTGTGGCCCTTAGAGACTATTCCCTGATAGCCGACAGCGGTCCCAACAGGAAAAACACAAAGAAGATTTTGGACCCTTCTGGTGGGTCTTTAAACAACGTCGAGATTGGGTTGAACATCTTGTCTTCGCGGCCCCCCCGTCAGGCTTTTCATGGGTGTTCCTCGATAGCTGAGGAAACCGACGTTGATCTCGGTAACCCTGGAGGTGATGTTTGTGTAACGAGCAACCCCGGCGGCGGTGGTGGTGTTGTAGGGGAGGGCGAATGTGACCCTCTCGCAGCAGGAGGAGGCGTGGAACACCCGTACACGGAGAGGCTGGTGGAGAACATCGAGGGTTCCCAGCAGTTCGACCTGTTCCGACGGCTGACCTCGATGGGGAAGCTGGAGGACGTGATCTTGAGGAACAGCGTGAGGATCCTGAAGCTGGTGGGTTGCCGTCTCACCTCCCTTCCCGAGGACCTGGGCAACCTGCTCTACCTGGAGGCGCTGGTGTGCAGCGAGAACCTCATCGAGGAGCTGCCGCGCTCCATCGCTTATCTCCAGCAGCTGAGGGTGTTGCAGGTGGACATGAACCGGCTGAAGCAGCTGCCCGCCGAGGTGGGCACCCTCAAGTGCCTGAGGCTGATCGCCGCCAACGACAACCAGCTGGAGTCCCTTCCGGAGAGCCTCTCCGAGCTGGAGAACCTCCGGACGCTGGACGTGTCCGGCAACCGGCTGCGCAGCCTCCCGTCGCGTTTCCGCTCGGCGGAGCGGCTCCACCAGCTGTACGTGCAGAAGAACTCCATCGAGGTGCTTCCGGAGTGGACTGGGAACATGCCGGAGATCCGGGAGTTCCAGGCCGGAGAGAACCGGCTCGCCGAGTGGCCGGAGTTTGGGGAGTTCGGACGCACGGCGGGGCACCTGACCGTGATGGACTTGTCCGAGAACTGGCTGGAGGCGTTGCCCGACGGGTTCGGAGGCCTCGGGTCGCTCTCCTGTCTGAATCTGGGTCGGAACCCTTTCGCGGACACCCAGAACGCCAAGTCCGTGGGGAACCTGTTGAAGGCGCTCCCGGACAGCTTCTGCATGCTCCGCGCCGTCACGTTGCTCAGTGTCGACGGCAACCGCCTGCAGGAGCTGCCCGAGGAGTTCGGGGAGCTGCGGTGCCTCAAGATGCTCAACCTTTGCGACAACCGGCTCGAGTCGCTCCCGGACTCGTTCTGCCGGCTCGAGTCGCTCCAGCTCTGCCTCCTCTCCAGGAACTCTCTGGGCTGCCTCCCCGAGCACTTCGGCCTGCTGCCGGCCCTCGACCACCTCGAAGTGTGCCACAACAACCTGGTGGAGCTGCCGCCGTCGTTCGGGGGCCTCTCCAAGCGACTCGTCTACCTTGACCTGTGCAACAACTGCATCCTCCACGAGCCCACCGTGCTGGAGACGTTCGAGAGGCTGACCCACCTGGACGTGGGCAGCAACCCGTTCGAGCACCACGACGACGCGTCGGCGTGCTGCGCCTCCGGGGGAGGAGGTGGGGGGAGAAACGGCGGCAACGGAGGTGGAGGTGCCGCCACCGGTGGTGGCACCACTGTGAACCCGGCGGAGCTGTCTTTCACCTCCTCCGCCTGCTGTAGACACCAGTACTTCGTATCCACCGCCTCCCTCGTCGGACAGTTCGAAGACTGCCCCGACGACGACAGGGAGGAGGGGAGTGGTGGGGGAGGAGGAGGAGAAGACGAAGACGAGGATGACTTTGTTGATGCTGATGATGATGATCATCATCATCACCACCATCATCATCATCATCGTGACGGTGGTGGTGGTGGTGGTGGGTGTCAAGGTAAAGATGATAGAGCGGTGGAGGTCGTACATGCCCCACCGTCACCACTGTCGTCGTCAACGGCGACCGGCCAGCGACAGCAAGACACTCTCGCTGCCCCTACCCCTAACCCTGCACCTACCCCTGCCCCTGATACTGCCCCTGCCCGGCCCCGCGACTGCCAGTTCGGAGGATGCGACGGGGACGACGACGACGAAGAAGAAAAAAAAGAAAAAGACGGAAGTGGAGAGAGTGATGATGATTTTGTCGATGCTGATGATGATGATCATCATGGTGGTGGTGGGGGGGGTGGAGATAGTAGGAGAGCGATGGAGGAGGAGGAGGTGGTAGGTGTGCCACCGTCACCACCACCACCGTCGGCGGCGGCAACCGACCACCGACAAGACACTACTGCCATCCCTGCCCTTTCCCCTGCTCTGCCCACCACCGACTGCCACAACCACGGCAGCGTGACAGATGATGGGGGCCTGACCCCGTGTCCAGACCACCGGCAAGGGGTACAGCCACGGCCAACAACAACATCACCACCACCACCACCAACAACAACCACAATAGTATCTACACCACCACCACCACCAACAACAACCACAATAGTATCTACACCACCACCACCAACTACAACTACACCACCAACTACAACAACAACTACACCACCACCACCAACTACAACAACAACACCAACAACATCACCACCAACTACAACAACACCAACAACAACACCACCATCTTTTCCTGCTGCGGAGTCGGGCTGTGGAGGTAGGGGTGGAGGAGACGACCCTTTGAAATCTCCAACGGCGACACCTCCGCCGCCGCTGCTCCTCCACTGTGACACCACCGATAGCAGCACCAGCGGTGGTGGTCATGGTAGGGATGGCAGCGAGAAGCAGCAGCACAACCGCCGCCACAAAGCTGGAATCGATAAACCCCATCCCGATCGTCGTTGCTACGACAACGACGGTAACGAGGTCACAAAAGCATCATCAGCATCAGCAGCAGCAGAAGGAGGAGGAGGAGGTCGTCGCCATAGAAACCGACCAAACAGGAGGCGGCGGTGGGATGTGTGTGAGGAGGCAGCGGCGGGGAGGAAGAAGAAAGGAGAGGAGGAGGGAGAAGAAGATTGGGATAAAGAAAGACTGGCTGGAGGGGGAGGGGGGGCAATGGAAGTGACGACGACCACTGGCAGCAGTGGCGCCACCTATAACTCCAGCAGCTACAGGAGACATCCACCCATGACCACCGCCACTGGACATGTGTTCCTGCCGGCCGATATACACAGGGACAATGTGAACATCCACTTTGTTGGCTTTAGGAAGTTTACTGGACAGTTCGACAACGCTGACGAATAAACATCACTGACTCGTGTATCTATATATATATATATATATATATATATATATATACACACACACACACGTGTGTATAGATGT
>JAOPJM010001604.1:16289577-16303644 GCA_027124095.1 Muusoctopus leioderma
TTAATCCGGCCCGCGAAAGCCGTAAATATTCGAAATCCGCCCCGCCGGTGATTTGAGTTTGACACCCCTGGTGTAGACTATCACTCTCCCATGCATTCTCTACATTCAACAGCCTATCATAATAGCACTTCCATGCCTCTTTCTCTTTGGTGTCATTAAGAGCGTGTGTGCTGTTGTCATTCCGGACACACTTCTCCCCAATGATGTCTTGATTTTCTCTGATACACTGCCTTGCAATCCTGATCCTCATGTCGCAGAACATATGAAAATCTTTTATTCACTGATTTCGCCCTTGCCAAATATATCTGGCACCTAGGTTCTCTTCTCACTACAATATATTGCTCCTTGCTGCCACCTTCCTTCCAGTTTTTCCAGGCCTGTCTCTCAGCTTTTATGGCTCTATCTCCAATAAAATTTCACCACCAGGTTACTCTCTGTCTAGCTGGGACCTTGCCACAGGTCTGGTCTGTAGCCCTCAGCAGGTTGCTTCGCAAGAATTGCCAGTTGTCCTCTAAGCCAGGCCGTCCCAAACTTTTTGAATTGCAACCTCCCCTTTTTAAAAAAATGAATTTGTCCCCCCCCCCCCTCTCTGGCAAAATAAATTCAGGCCCTTCTCTGCCTGAGGTACCTCGCACATTTTCGATGAAATCAACTGTTCCGCAATTACATAGAATTTAAATTAAAATAGGAAACATGTCATTATTTTAATATGACGGAATTTTTCAGCACAGTTATTAAATTTTACATTTGTGGATTTGTTTTTAAATGTACAATCACAAAGTTTTATTTTTTGCAAGAAAAATAACCAGCACAAATAATGATCCTAAAGCTAGAATATAAAATAAAAGAAAAAATTTCCCAATTTCACTCGCAACCCCACTGAATTTTTACGCGACCCCCACTTTAAGAAGGCCTGCTCTAAGTCTCTAACTCTTCCTCCCTCTTGTCATATGTGTCAATTGATATCTCTCTGGACTTACGACTGGTTTTAGGCTCCTTAAGCTTCCTTTTCCAGATTGTCTTATGTCTCTGGATTCATCTAGCTCTTACTCTAAAGTCACTAATTACTAATCTATGTTGAGTGGTACACTGTTCATCCGGGAAAGACTTAGCATCTGTCTATCCCATTTCCTGGTGAGTATGAAGTTTAATATATGAGGAATTAAAACTAATGCATAGGATTTCAGAAAATATTTTTTTTTATACAGGATGTCATCATCAACTGTAACAGATGAAACACAAATTGATTGGAACGAATTAGCCAAAGATTGGCCAAGGTAATTTTACACCTTTGTTTGAATAGTGTAAAATTTCACTTCGTTTTTTTCTCTCTCCATTTTGAAAGATAAAATATCTATCTACACAAGTATCTGATAAAAATTAACTATTATTGCTGTTGTTTTATTTATTATAAGTAATTATATATTTATCCAGATGTTTGTAGCATGTCTTGTTCTTATGGGCCCTCAAACTAATATGTATTATGTTCAGGACTGGTGGAAATAATTAGCATATGATGTACCATATAGTATTTTTCCAACTTTGTATTATAATCATCAAACTGACTCTCAATAATCAATTGCAAAGGTCTTTGATATTTTTCTTATTTCTCCGATGTTTATTCCTTATCTAAATATTTAAATTACTACACTATAAAAATGCTGCAGTACATTCTGTGCTTTCATTGTAATTGTTTTTATTGCTATTATTGCTTAGTGTTCGGTCCCCACAATGGTTGCGAGGCAAGTGGTGGTCTCTGAAAAGGCATGTCCCAGACTATCAAGTACTCCCATTTTCTGGTAATTATTATTGACAATACTTTTTTTTTTTAAATTTCTTTAATCTTTTAACTCTTTTGAAGAATAATTAATCTGAAACAGTAACAACAAAATAGTAACTGGGTGTCTTAAAAGGTATTGCTTTATCAATGTAAAGTTAACCTATATATTTATTTGTCAGATTTTTTGCAAGTCTTAATATTGATTAATAAAAAAGTGGGTTTGATTATTTCCAGTGTTTTCGAAGCACAGTCTCTGCCATTGCTTGCTGGCCATTTAATAACTAGCTTACTATAGAGAAAAGTTCATAAACAACATTAAGTGGTGCAGGAAGTGAGATTGATAATTTAATTATAAAGGAATGCTGACTGCATATTTAATTAATAAAAGGGTGGTTTTGATTATTTCCAATCTTTAAATTATATATACATGGTCAGCGGCTCTTTAAAATTCAATTATCAGTTAATCTTATTTCCTGGTGCCACGCAATATCTTCTACAAACATTTCTATATAGTAAGCTAGTTACTACGAGGCCAGCAAGCAATGATGAAGACTATACTTCCACTGACAACGCTTAAGAATACCAAAACATTTGAGGTTGTCTCACTTGTTTGCTCGGATAGAGAATAATGTTAAGTAACCCCTAATACCTTTAACTAATCACCATATTTCACCCTACTGTGAAAACATCAGAAATAATCAAAACCACTTTTTTATCAATTACATATGCAAACCATGACACAAATATTGTGGTCTGTCTTTGAGAAGTATTCATTGCTCAGCTTTAAAATACCTACTTCAACTGTTCATACAAATTTCTTTGTTCACCGTCCAATTATGAAGATACACCTATTATGATATTATTAATATTAATTTTATTTGTTTTAACCAATGGTAAGAGAGTGTTGGATGTCAATAATGAGGTGACTCGTTATTGACATCCATCGCTCTCTTCTACCATCACCCAGCTCTTACTATCCATCACTCACTCTATCTCTCTCTAACCAGCAAACATATACTTGCCATCACAGTCCCTCTTCCATTACTTCCTCTTCTACCATTACTGTCTCTTCCATTAATCCCTCTTCTACCATTACTGTCTCTTCCATTAATCCCTCTTCTACCACTCTCTCGATCCAATCACTCTGTTTCTCCTATCATACTCTCTCTCTTCTTTCACCCTCTCATCCTGGTTCTTCTGTCATCACTCTCTCTTCTATTCACCCTCTTGGTCACATTGCCTTGAACTAACGGATACAATGTAGAGTAGTGGGGACTCTTTAGTGTTGTCGGATACAAGGCAACCTCACTAGTGCTGGTGTCGTGATAAAATACACCTAGTACATTCTGTAAAGTGGTGTGCGAATGAACGGAGATAATGTAGGGTCGAGAGGACCCTTTAGTCTTGCCATGGGCATGACAACCTCTCTAGTGCTGGTACTATGACAAAATGCACCCAGTACTCTCTAATAAGTGGTTGGTGTTAGGAAGGGCATCCAGCCATAGAAACCATGACAAAAATGGAACATACGAGTAAGAGGTGGTCCTCCGACCTGTCTAGGAGAGCAGTAACTCTGAATAAGAACTGACTCATACTGTGACAACCCATCCAAACCATGCCAGCATGGAAAGTGGACGTAAAATGATGATGATGATATTTAAAAAATATCAAAATAGCCAGTTGAATTATTCATTGTTTCAACAGTATGCACTATTTTCCTGTAAATGCCAAGTTCTCATAGTGATAATTAGTAATATTTAAAAAAACAAAACATCCTGTATAAAAACATGTTGATTCCCAGAGCTGAAAGTGATTCAATAAAATTATCTTAATTTTGCAGCTCTTGTGAATTATTTGAAAGTGACACATCTGAATGTTCAACTAAAGAATCCTCTCAACAACAACAACCTTCGGGTGGCCAAAGTTGATTTACCACATGTGACCAGCATGAATCCAGAGAATCCATTCTCCATATCTGTGCCTGTCCAAACTGCAAGTAAATACAATCCAATCAATTATTTTTTTCTCCCCTTAACCCTTTCATTATCATATTTCTAATGAAATACAATGCCTATGTATTTTCAATTAATTTTGAAAATAATCAAGAATTTGGAGGGATTTAGTAAAGTAACTAATTTTCTCGTTATTAAGTTGGTGTTTGGAACATAACTTAAAAAGTTCTTACATAAAATTATAATGCAATGTTCAAAATTCAGTTTTTGAATTTGTGCTATAATCCACAGATAACATCCTAAACTATATAAAACTTGTTTAATTATTTGATAATAAATATATGAAAGAGAAAATTCATTTCACAATTGCTTTGGTCACGGGAGAAAGAAATGAAGAAATTAAAATCATTTGTGAGTATTAGTAAATTTAGGTAAATTTAGACACATTTAGATGGTTACTAAGTGAAGTATCTCAGTTTATCTATATAATTGTTATAACTGTTACTGCATTTTGTTATTGGATTGGTCTGGAAGAATGGGCTGTGTTCATGTCCTTTGTAGGCCCTCCAAAACTAGTGAGATTAACGCAGTTAACATTTCTCTTGAACAGTTGCAAGTTAGTAGCTGCAGGAAAAACATGTGCAGGGAATTTCAGAAGGATGACATTCTGGGGAAGAAGGACTGAGTATAGGGGTTAGTATGTGGCCTATGGGGGTTGGTACAGTATGGGTGATGATAGGAGGGGAGACAAGTGAGTTGGGAGTGCCTGAGTGGAGATGGCATGAGACCAGCCAGCTCCGAGGACTAGAGACCACTGCATAACTGAGGAAATAGTATAACAATCTTCCTAGTTAAACATTTCCTTCAAATGCAGGAATTTGTTCAACCATTTTATACATACTTGGAAGATGAATGAAAAATAATTAAATGGAAATATAGAGTGAAATCATTTATAGTGTGAGTAGTATCCCAGTTATAGAGGCTTGAAGCAATAACATTCAGTTTCTATTAAAAAAGGAATGGAGTTTTGTAACTAAACCTATGGAATTAGGATTGTATATATTTACTTTTTGAAAACATATATTATATGCATTCATGAATAATAGCCTTGCTGGACATTTGAGTTAAAGAGGTTTAGCGATTTCTTGTGTTAAGTTGTACTTTAATATTTGTGAGCTATATATGTGGGCCACATTCTTCATGGTTGGCATTCCATCACCTGCATGACCACATATTTCATATAGTTACAAACTGGGCTATACCCTGATCTGGTTGCATCCCACTTTACTAGACAGGTGAAATTTGATTTGATCACTAGCCAAGTAAAGACAGTGATTAATTTCACCAACCAATGAGCAGTTAGTGTTTCTTTACTCTTTCTCTCTCCCTCTTTGGTGTTCATAACTGGAGGAACCAACTTTTTTTTTGACTTGGTTTTCGAATACAAGACATGTATTCAGTTGAATTGCCACTGCACACATTTTGCACTTTTCTACTCCTCTGAGTTACCAATCTCGATTTATTAAGATCACATGCATGTGTGCACACGTGCACACACACACGCACAATTGTATATACACATACCAATTCTTGAACATCTGTCTTTTTGTATTTGTTTTATGCTTGTGCTAGCTAAGCATTTTGCTACAACCTCATAGGAGAACACCAATTTCACCTTTCTCCTATGTCTTATCTATAAACACTACAGTTTTCAGCCTATGTAGAATCCATTATTGCAATTCGCATTTCTTAATATCAGAATAAAAGATTTTGGCTATAACATTTGTGCCACTTGGACTGGACTCAGTCAACTACAAGCATTCTAGTGGTATTATAAACTATATTTTCAACTGAGGGTTCCAACACACCAATTCACTTTAACACATTTGAAGTTTTTAACAAAACATTTTGTTTAATCTATCTCCTTCAAGGCCAATGAATGTAGCTTTTAATAAGAACTTAGGTGGGTTTTGGTAATTCATTTATTGCAATACCAACCTAGTGATGGTTTGGTAAAAATTAGTATTTTTAGCATCAGTTAGCTTTCAGAATTTTATTGAAGCGATAGCATGTCGATGTAGACTAATTAATGAAAAATAAAGACAAGTGTAATGAAAGGAAGGAAACGAAAACTTTTAGTAGCATGATGAGACTGTCTGAAACTGTTTCTGGTGTTGTAGTTTAGTGGGCAATAGATAAGTTACATGATAATGAAGGGACCTATAAGAATAGTATATTGAATGTATAAGTTAGTCTGACGAAATTTAGTGTACATTTTATAGTTTTATTCTGAATATCTAAATTTGAGTCTTCAGTTTCTTTGTAATGGACATAGAGTTGGTTTTAAATGAGAAGTTATATCTTATGTCTATCCACTGGCAAGGTACCAGGATTTGATGGCATTTCACCAGAGGCCATCAGGTGTGCAAATGGCATCCTGTTAAACCACCTACACGAACTACTGTGCCAGAGCTTGAAAGAAGGAGCAGTGCCACAGGACATGAGAGACTGCAATATTGTCACCCTCTATAAGAACAAAAAGGAGAGGAGCGAATGTAACAACTACAGGGAAATCTCTTTACTGAGCATCATTGGGAAAGGTATTCGCCAGCATCGTCCTGAACAGACTGCAGAAAATCGCTGAAAGGGTATACTCCGAGTCTGAGTTTGGTTTCAAGTCAAAACGTTCCATGATTGACATGATCTCCTTTTGACAATTACAAGAGAAATACAGAGAGCAAAGACAACCATTCTAAGTTGCTTTCATCAACCCCACGACCTTGTGAGTATAGACAGCCTGTTCAAAATCTTCCCCAGGATTGGTTGTCCCCAAGGCTCCTTGACATAGTTCAGTCATTCTACACAGACATGAAGAGTGTCATTCAATTTGACAGCTCTTCAGAATCTTTCAACATTTGCAGTGGTGTGAAACAGGGCTGTGTGCTTGCCCCCACCCCATTTGACATCTTCTTTGCTGTGATGGCGAAACATGCCTTTGGAACATCAACTGATGGTGTTTACTTTCACACACGAGCAGTCGGGAAGCTGCTCAGTCTGTCTCGACTTAGGGCGAAATACAAAGTACATAAGGTACTCATCAGGGACATATATTGTATGCAGATGATGCAGCACTGGTAACACACTCTGAGGAGGATAACTTATGGATAACTTCTCAAGAGCCTGCCAGAACTACAGCTTCACCATCAGTCTGAACAAGATCAAAATGTTGGATCAAGGCATTGAGTACCCCCTCCCCTGCCATCACCATCAACAATTGCAAGCTGGATATAGTCCACGAGTTTATATTCCTTGGCTCTACCATGAGGAACAACCTCTCTAGAGTCAGATCAACAGACGTATCAGAAGGGTATCTTCAACACTAGCCAGGTTGACAAAGAGAGTTTGGGAGAATAGTAAGCTAACAACGCACACCAAGGTTGCAGTCTATAGAGCTTGCATCCTCAGCACATTGCTTTATGGCAACGAGACCTGGAGCCTCTGCTCCAGACAAGAGTGTTGTCTCAATGCCTTCCACCTTTGAAGCCTGAGACGCATCCTGTGTATCAAGTAGACCGATCGAGTTACAAACAATGAGGTACTAGCATCCGCTCAGACACCTAGTTTCCCACTCCTGCTCCAACAACGACGTCTCTGTTGGCTGGGTCACATTCACCGCATATCAGACGGGAGGATCCCGAAAGACCTGCTATATGGGGAGCTGGTCTCCAGCAAGAGAGCACAAGGGAGACCCCATCTTCTATTCAATGTCTGCAAGAGAGACATGAAGTCACTGAACATGGACGTTGAAAGGTGGGAAGACATTGCAAGTGATCGCTCCCACTGGAGGCTAGAACTAGGGGTTTAAAAAGACGAGACAAGAAGCAGAGGCTTGCTGCTGAAGAAAAGTGCACTCGATGAAAAAACAGCACCAGGACAAGACTAGCAGACACTACCTTCAAATGCAGTTGTTGCAGCTGGGAGTATTACTCCCATATGGGCCTCTACAGCCACAGCAGACGCCGCTCTGCCAACAAGACCAAAGCATGACTTTTCAGGCACAGATCCATGGTCTAATGAGACTAATGGAAGCTGATGAATTGACACCTTATGCAACTTATGCAACTTATGCAAAACTAAAAAGATTAAATGACAAGTATTTTGCATAATCCTTAAAGCATTTTTAACTTCAATTCTGAAATCTGTTTCAGCAATTTTATATTGTTTTTCATCTAATTATGAAATTAATTATTATGTTTCTCTAGCCACCCAAGTGGACAGCAGTGATGTAACCAGTGACGGGGCAATGCAGACTTATGAAGTTCTACATCAGCTAGCACTAACTAGTTCTAGTGCCTTTCTCATTACGCAACCACAAAGCAATCCTGCTATTTCTCTGAGTGGAAACAGTATGACAACTGATAACATCATTGTACATGCATTACCAGTTTCTCAGGTAGATACTTTTATCCTATTTCAAGTAATATAATGATTGGATGTGCCTCACCTAATGATGTAAATCATTGCCTTATGTAGTATTTTTTCTTAGTCAGCTTAACTGGGTTAAAGTACTATATCAAGATCTCAGCCCATGAGAGAGAGCTTTTGCACAAGTTGCTTTGTCACTTAAGTATCAACCAATTCCCCTTTTATATCTCTACTCTCTTATGTGATCAGCCTTAAATTATAAGCAAACAATGCCTATTAAAAGATGAAATTATTATAAATAGAAATCTTGCCAAACAATGAGGTTTTATTATTGTCATTGATCATTGTTGTCATTCATCAGTTTTCCATGTTTTTCCATGCAAGCTTGGGTTGGGCATGCTTACAGTGTTACTGTAAGTACTATTTTATCTCTACTGTGACATCTAATATTCTCAGGTTTTCATTAAACCGCCTTTAATATATGTGCCTTGTGCTGGCTCTATTGACACGTTTGGAGGTGTTTCCAGATATTGCATGAGGATTTTACTGGAATTTTTATAATTAGAATTTTTATTCATATCTTTAACTACTAAGACAGACAGTGAATGATTGCACATACACTCCATGTCTGCATAACCAGAACTTATTAAAGCTACCCAAAATATATGTTCATATTTGAAGCATAGAATTATTGTTAAGCAGTTGTAGTATGCTATTTTATGCAAATCTCTTGTTTTTTTTCCCTGGAAAGATACAACTATGGTTAAATAAAATGATAATGTAGTAATTCGATATTGTTCAAAGGGTTATATTTCAGGAATTTTGTATTTTTATTATTTGTATATTTATATTATAAAGAAATTCTAACATGTAACTTTTCCTTTCTTATGTTATATAGTCAAGTCCTGGATCAAAAGTAACTGAAAATGTTACTGTTCAAATTAACCCCCAACCTACAGATATTATAGCCTCAGAAGATGGCTCTGATACAGTGATCTCTCTCGGTGCTGCAGACTAAGTCCAAAGTGTATATCTTGAAGATAATCTCAGTGAAGCAGAGACAGGTGAGTTTTCTTGAACTACTAAAATATTAGTCATATATATAACTAACAAAAATAGATAGATAACTGACTACTTAGGTAGATCATATAAAAATATCTTGTGGTACTGAACTGAGATTTTGTTTCATTCTTCGTTCTGAATATTCTTCTAGGTCTGCAGCTCTGTTATACATTGTACCATATTAGCTATTAATTAACTGAAGAGAAAAAAAGTATAGTTACATTGCTTAGTAACTGTGGAGGAGTGCTTATATCTGACATGGTTTTTGTCATCTCAAACCATCTTAGTTGTGTTAATATTGTTTGCAGTATTGGGGTGGGGGGAATCTGCTTTATATCATGTGTTTCTGACAGTGTTTTTACAGCTGGAAGCTTATCCTATCTCTGATTTAAGTTGATAGGATGAATTAGGTTGTTTTTTTTAGAATAACAGTTTTCTTTTTCCGATTTATTTCAGAATGTCCAATCTCCTTTTACTGTGACACATTTCTTTAGATATAAAGAGAGTTGGAGGGAGTAAAGACTCTACTACAGTATGAGCAGACAATACATGTCTAGTTACTTTAAGCACAACTGATAGAAGTGGATGCAGTGGACACTAATGGCCTTTTAAGATTGTTATTTAATAAGGTTGCTAAGTAAATGCTAATGTCTACATAGATGAAGCTTGAAATGGAGATTCAAACAAAAACCATATTGTACAAGAGAAAGAGAGAAGAGGAAACAAAGACAGATATCTAGATATATAGATGTTAAAGGGTTATTTATCATATGTTTCATATTATATGGGCTGTCAGGATTGAGTATGAAACTGTGGATAAGAATATATCTCTACATCTACATATATATAATAGTTTATGGGATGAGAAAGGACACTGGAACCGGGGCATGAGGACAGCGAGAGTGTTACAACATGGTGAGTCTGTTTACGCACCTATAACTGGTGGTAGTTTCTAAGATGGTTTTTTTATACTAGAATTAGTAGACTTACCGCTGAATAAAACTTGTCAGCTATGTATTATTACATATTTGTTAAATAAATATATTTGTTTATTGTTGAATCATTTTCTTCATAACAAATGACGTTGCCAGGTGTTGTGGCTACTTCTCAAACAAAGTAATTATAGGATGATGATGATGAATGGTGGACCAAATGAGATAATAAATTTATTTCCATTGAAAGCAAGTATTGAGGCTATTAAGAAACTGCTTCTAAGCAGCTAGAAGACATCATCATCATCATCATCATCATCATCGTTTTACGTCCGCTTTCCATGCTGGCATGGGTTGGACGGGTGATTTTGGCCCGAGTCGATTCCTGAATGGAGTTACCACTCTCCTAGATGGGTTGGAGGACCACGTCTCACTTGTATGTTTCATTTGGCTTGGTTTCTATGGCTGGATGCCCTTCCTATCACCAACCACTCCACACACAGAGTGTACTTTATAGCTAATTTAGACCTGCTTTATAGCTAATTTAGACTTGATCTATAGCTAAGTTAGACCTTAAATCAATCAATCAAAATCTATTAGATAGGGAGGCCATAAGTTCTCAGCAAGATACACAACCTCCTTCTTCCATCTTTCCCAGTCATCAGCCAACCTCATAATTTTTTACCATCTTCCTTCCTTCCCATTCCTTGGTGTTACTCAACTGCTCCCCTTCATGGTCTTCTTACACCTGTATTACCCCTGGGGTCTGTCTGTTCATGACCACATTCACAGGAGAGGTAGGGTGTCTATCATGGTGTCAGGTTGCATGACTAAACCATTCCATTTATTTACCTTTTCACAATTGACAGTAGAGTTTCATGGTTCACAGAATCCGTGTATAGCATGTTGAACTTCTGTAAGTTGATGTTTACTGGAGAAGAGGGAGGAGAGGAGATTAGGTGAAGTGTTTATGTTTTAGGTATGAGACACGGTCAGGAAGAGAGGCAGATGCCTACTGGAGAGGAAGCCTACCCTTTGTGATGCAGTTTGGTTTTGTAATAAATGTGTTGTGAAGGCGTGTGGTCTAGTGGTTAGAGTATTGGACTCATGATCATAAAGTCATGGGTTCGATTCCCAGAGCAGGTATATATATATATATATATATATATATATATACACATATAGTGAAGGCGCGTGGCCTAGTGGTTAGGCTACTGGGCTCACAGTCGTAAGGTCATGAGTTCTATTACTCAGTCCGGGAGGCATGCTGTGTCCTTGAGCAAGGCACTTTACTTCACGTTACTCCAGTCCACTCAGCTGAAAATGAGTAGTCACTGGGAAATATGGTGATGCTTCTGTCAGGAGTTGCGACCAACAGGTAGTATTCAGCAACGGAAAAACCAATGGAAACATAGTTTCCTTGGTTCAAATAAGAAGATCTGCTACAATCTTTAGATCGATCTACTCGTAGATGTGTAGTCACTATGAAAGTCACCAGAGATGCTGACGCTCAGCATTTCTAAAGTTTTTGAAAGATTCAGTTGTGTGTAGTTCATGATTAATGAAAATGTAGATGTGTTTCCTTGGTATATATAGTAACTGTGTATTGAGATTGTTGAATGAGACTACTTTGTCATGAAATCAGCACTCCAACCCTAGGCTACTAGGCTCATGATCAAAAGATCGTGGGTTCGATTCCCAGTCCGAGATGAGTGTTGTGTCCTTGAGCAAGGCACTTTATTTCACTTTGCTCCAGTCCACTCAGCTGAAAATGAGTACCAGCAGTAACTGGGGTTAACCCTGCAATGGACTGGTGTCCCGTTCAGGGGGCGGTGTTGTACTGTCAGTCACTTAACGCCATGGAAACCAGTATAGGCTCCGACCCGGTGGGCCAATAGGCTTGAGAAAGACTTAAATTTAACTTAAGCTAACACAACATTCCTCAATTATACATTGACCATACAATAGTCACTGTATTTCAGTAACAAGCAGTACCTCTGCCATGGGAGAATACCAGCAATGAACACTACCTCCCCCATGGTGGGGTCTGTTTACAGTTAGGTTGACTGTGTTATTGATACTAAAGTGTCTTTGTCAGGGACCCAGTACAACACTAGTGATGGGATTTTTAACTATTAACTCCTCAGCTGGACGGATGACACCTTAGCAATTCAGCCACCTGTAACTATCAATGGTAATATATTGGGGACTTGGTTGTTATATTGTCAAAATTGATCTTGTGCATTGTTAAAATGCACAAGATCTAGTGTCTTGTTAAGATAGGTCTTGTATCTTGTTAAAATGGATCTAGTGTCTTGTTAAAATAGGTTTTGTATCTTGTTAAAATAGGTCTTGTGTCTTGTTAGAATAGATCTTGTCTTGTTAAAATAGGTCTTGTGTCTTGTTATGATAGGTCTTGTGTCTTGTTAGAATAGGTCTTGTGTCTTGTTAGAATAAGTCTTATATCTTGTTAAAATGGATCTTGTATCTTGTCAAAATAGGTCTTGTGTCTTGTTAAAATGGGTCTTGTGCATTGTCAAAATTGGTGTTGCGTCTTGTTAAAATGGATCTCTTTCCTTGGCAAAAAATACTTTTTTAAAACATTCCTTTTTGATATCAGGGATAATAAACATTTCTTTACTTTTAAAGCTTGCCAAGAAGGACAGTTTCGCTGTAACAGTGGTCAGTGTGTGCTATCAACTGATCGATGTAATGGACTACAGAATTGTCTTGACCAATCTGATGAAATGAATTGTGGTAAGTTTCTATTTCTTTGATATTGTTTCCTTGATTTTTAAATTTGTTTATCTTCCAGACCCTGTAAAATATCGGATCACAGCTATTAATATCACCTGACATTATATACATAGTGAAGGCAAGTGGTTATATACATAGTGAAGGCAAGTGGTTCAGCTCATGATCGTAAGGTCAAGGGTTCAATTCCCTGACCAGGTGGTACATTGTGTCCTTGAGCAAGGCACTTTATTTCACATAGCTCCAGTCTACTCAGCTGAAAATGAGTACCAGCTGTAGCTGGGGGGTTAACTCTGCAATGGACTGGCGTCCCATTCAGTGGGGAGTCTTGCACTCTCAGTCACTTAACACCATAGAAACTGGGATAAGCTCTGGCCTAATGGGCCTACAGGCTTGAGAAAGACTTTAACTTTTTTATAAACATAAATAAACTCATACCAAACATTTTTATCTTGTTATATATATACGACGCTATTTTATAATTCTGTTAGTAGGCGCAGGCATGGCTGTGTGGTTAAGAAGTTTGCTTTGCAGCCACATGGTTTCAGGTTCAGTCGAACTGCATTGCACCTTGGGCAAGTGTCTTCTATTATAGCCTCGGGCCTTGTGAATGGAATTGGTAGATAGAAACTGTGTAGAAGCCTGTTGTATATGTGTGTGGCAAGCTTTCAGCAATATCTGTGAACGTTCCCTTCACTGTTTATTATATGTCAGGATGAGTGGATATTTCGCCAAGGTAGGTGGCATGGAATACACGCTAGTGATCAGAGGCAATAACCTCGAAACGTGTATAGCGTTCTCAAGTCACGGCTAAGGGGAGTTGTCTCCTCATTCTAACATATAACTGTTCTTAATACAACAAGTCTACAAAGATTTTCTCTCGGACATTTTCTACAGCTTCTGCCTTTCAATGGTATAAATACGTTAAGTATATATATATATGTATATTTGTATGTGTGTATGCATGTGTGTGTGTGCGTGTGTATCCTTGACATTGCTGGACACCATTTATTAATCGGCTGGTGAGTTTGTTTACATCTCCAATTATCAAAATACCCGGCCATTCAGTAGTACAGTGGTAGGACTCCCATACTTAATCAGTATGGTTGGTGACAGGAAGGGCATCCGACTGTAAAATGCTGCCTCAAGAAATCTCCGTCCA
>JAOPJM010001604.1:16314668-16331617 GCA_027124095.1 Muusoctopus leioderma
AAGGAGTTGACGAAGGATCGAGAGAAGTGGCGAGAAGCTGTGTTGGAGAGGACCCATCCAACCCATGCAAGCATGGAGGAGCAGACATAAAATGATGATGATGATGATGATACAACGGGCTTCTGTTCAGTTTCCATCTACCAATTTCACTCACAAGGCATTGGTCAGCCTGAGGCTATAGTAGAAGACACTTGCCCAATATACCACACAGTGGGGTAGATACTAGAACCACATGGTTGCGAAACGAACTTCTTATCGAAGCACTTAACAGATATGGTAATTCTTATTTTACATATGAAGTTAAATTTTAATGAGATAATGATTATTATTTTTCAATTTTAGACTTATTATTATCATTGCCTGACACTGCTGATAATTTGAAAAACAACTTCTCAAAACTGTTTGAAACATTTTGGAAAAAGGAAAAACCTAGTCGAGAATATGTTTTTGAAAATACACTTCAGTATTTATTTCAAGTAAATCTGAGATCAAAATCTACTGTAAGTTGGATTCTGTTTTGTAATAAATATTTAATGATTTTTCTCAATGGTACATAAATGTCATTTTATTCAAGGAGTCATTTTATTTTTATCACTTTTGATTCATGATTACTTTTTAACATTTTCTGTTTTCCTTTTAATTTTTGTCTTCTTCTAACATGAACTCCCATATATTAGATAACATCTTGAGTTTTTTTGTTTGTTTACTTTGTTTGATCCCAATAACATGACTTTTTGTTCACTCATTCTACATCACTCCATTCTTCCTTACACTATCCTTGTTACATGGCACTTTCTCTTCAAAACTTAATTTAAATAATGCACCTAACTTACCTTGTTCTCTCTATTATTCCATGTACTCTGCTAATAATTCGTAATTCTTTTGATCATTTCATTTCCTTTGTTGGAATAAATCAGCTAAACCTTTCCAGTCTCCGAGATAATATTTGCAGATTTCAATGTCTATAACTCCTTTGGGCTCTTCTTACTGGTACATATACTTACATTGTACAGAAGCTGAACACTTTCCCACCTTAAAAGGACATTCACAAGTTCTACTTATATGTTGTTATCCATGAGAATCCATCCAATAACTCTGGTACACTTCAAACCTGAATATGACTTATGCTCATTCATCTCTTAATTTTCTGGTTAAAAAAAAATGCTTTTTTTTAAAACCAGAAAATTGAGTGTATCTAGAATAACCTTTTTGAAATAAAGACATTTGCAATATTAATTGTAATAAATGTTAGTGAGAGCTCTGGGTTTGAGTGGTCTGCTGTTTTCATATTTAGACCAGATATGCCCTGACCAATCAATTGTTGCTTGTGTTGCATTTGACAACTACAAAGTCTGCAGTTGGTAAGTTGTGGGTCATTTGCTAAATTTTGTATTATCCATGGTATTACAATAACATTAATAAAATATTTATTAATGTAACGCTTATAAAATAACACTTAGAATAAAATATGCAAAGGTATCCTTTTGTTTTAGTAGATACTTCAGTTTTAGTAGATACTTCAGTTTTAGTAGATACTTTGTATTTTACTGTAATAGTTTTATTATTTATTTTTCATGATTCATTCAATGTGGATATATGGATTTTTTACCATTTTCTATTTTAGTTGAAAACAATGAAGAGGCTTTGGCAGCTACGCAGTGCTTTTCCTTTAATTAATTTTGATGACCCATCATCTCAAGATTTGAAAAATTTAATTCATGAAAGTTTAGTTAGCCCATCATTTATGAAAAAAGAAGAAGTGAGTGCATGAATTAATTTTCTTATCTATAGCATATTTTTTTTTCATTGCTTATTCACAGTGCTTATGCCTTTTCGAGAAATCATGCGTGTTATAATTATTTTCCTTTTTCTTAAGAGCTTAATATTTTATAATATTATTCATTAAATCAATTATTTAACTTGTTTCTTCTAGCCTCTTTCATTGTTGTGCATTGATGTATTTGTGCAAACGATTAAATGCCAAGGCTTTTAAGATGGTATATGTGGAGCAAATAGTTAAATGAATTTGAACAACACTTAACCACTTTTACATACACACACACACACACACACACATTGACAGGGGGCAAACTGTAAAGGAAAATTGAACACTGAGAATCCTAGATACTGTCCTTGAGTGTTTCTGAATAATTGTCTTTTAATCAGATTCTTTTAGAAAATCAAACTGAGAGATGTCATTATTTGATTATTTTCTACAGTTTTCAATTGCAACCCATCCTTTAGAACTCAGAAACTGAACATCATCAGATGCTTGAAGATGTCATTTACCTTATTTTTTATGATACTCAGTGTATGAGTATTATTTTAGTTTATTCACACAAAGTGATGTGATACTGGTTTTTTGAGACACTAACTTTATCTCTGTAAGGAGCAATTTGTTTTCTTTGAGAGGATTGCACCACCAATACAAAGAAGAATTTATCCTGAAAACAAATTATGCTGCAAATAGAACAACATTTTTCTTTAGAATTTGCTATTTCAGTAACTTATTTTTATCCAACATTTTAAGATATAACATTTTAAGATATTTTTGGATATATATCATCCTTTATTAGCTCTTCCACATTGTGATGAATGCATAACAAAGCATTACTTTGTTCTTTTTTGTATTTTTTTTCTAGAATGTATGTATTCATTAAAATTTGAGAAATAATTGTTGAACTACCCCCCCCCCATTTTACTGTCTAAATAAGAGTATAACATCATGTCATTTTGGTCTACTGCACTCATGCTTGTTGTAGCCCAACACAACTGGGTTTCCAAATGGGTTGAGGTGTATACCTACCTCTTGGTTGCCTATGTCGTTGCACTGGTACTTCACTGTTGGTTTTGTGATATGTTGATAGGAGCAACATATCAACACATTGGTTGTTTCTTCTGTGATTTCTTCTCCCTGACAGCAGTTGCAAAAGCCTCCCCCTGTCTAAAATTGACGATCTCACTAGCTTTCATTATTGTTATCTTTGGGTAACTGCTCTCTGTTATGCGTAACAGTTATTTTGTGGTATATATGGTTTTCAGCTAGATCGCCTACCAGGGGAATATTTGTGAAAAAGTTATCTGCAATCACATGGAACCATGTCTTCAGATAATTATTTATTGTGAGCAACATCACTGCAACTATGAGGCCAACACCTAAATTATCTGTTTCCTCATTATCTCATTTACTTTTATATATAAAAAGAATCAGAGTGTAAATAGTTTTATACCCTATTTATGGTGGTGTTTGTTTTGGAGGTACTGCATCAATTGTGTTTTACTTTTAGCCTCGGTCAAATTTTTCATTACACCTAATTCTCTGTGGGATGTGTAGCGCTGTTTAACTATAAGAGTATTCTACCAGAGGCTGGGACTTGGCACATGGATCATATGTTGGTTCACCTGAGTTGCAAGTTTAGTTATCCACCATGTGGAAGAATTTGAGTATTTCATATTAATCCCTGCACATGAGATGTGAAAGCCAACGAGTTCTTTGTGAATCTGATGTAGACCACTAAGTACTAATTTAAACTTTGACTTATGAATCAAACCCATATTCAATATCAGTGATATAGGCCTTTATTTCAGCTACACTGACTGCATACTATTTATAGGCTGCAGACCTTCTAATGATTATAGCTGTTAGTGATGATCTAACATAGTTATTTGTTACTTTCATACTTTCAGAAATGTTTCAATAAGTGCTAGAAACAGCTTAATAAATGTATACCGCCAGATGATAGCCCACACTACAGGTAGGATATCATCTGGTGGCATATGTTTATCAAAGGGAAAGGAAGAACAAACTATGAACTGCTATATATATTCCTGGAAGAAATTCAGGCATTTTTGCCATAAATATAATAATGGACATTATTCAAAATGAATGTATTTATTAAATTAAAATTAAATGAAATAAACTAAATTACTCATATATTTTCAATAAACATGTTATCAATAACAATAATACTGTTGAATTATCAATTAATTACAGATGTAACGTTACCTGATATTACTCACAGTGGCAAAAGTATATTTCCAAGTGGCAAAAGTATATTTCCAAGTGGCAAAAGTACATTCCCAACATTACCTGTTATGATGGGTAACACTCTAGTTAGTATATAGTAACCAAAGGAGATAACTCCAATAAAAACAAAGTTATCTCTCTTTGGGAAACGGACAAACAGAGAGAGAGAGATAGAGACTGACTGCCAATTATATTAATATATTCTGTTGTTTATCCTAGCTGAATAACTCATTTAATATGGTGATATTTCAACACAATTTAAATGATTTTACATTACACTGATTTTACCTGTTTTTGTCTGTAACCATAGTAGTTTTGAGACAAATTCCATCATAGATTTATGGAAGAATTTTTTAAGTTGTGTTCCAAACATCACTTATTACATATATTAATATATATATGAATAAATATGGAAGTTATAGTTGTTTTACAAAACCAGTCTAAATTTACGATTATTTTAGAATTTGACTGAAACACATTTTAGTTATAAATATAGTAACAAAAGGGTTAAAATTATATCTATAAAATGGCCAGAACATACAGTAAAAGAAATTAATTTGATTGTTTGATATTATAATTAGTTAACCATACAAAATTGTTTTTTCCTAGGGCCAATGGATTAGTCCATCTTTTTAGCACAAATATTGCTTTGTAAAATGCAATTTTTTTATTTTTTTTATTTTTTATATATATATATTTTTTGCATTTTAATTTTCTTTCTTATGCCGGCTTGAGTAGATTCTGTCTACTTTGGTATCATATAGTGTATGTTATCTTGTAGTGGCTGAACTGAAAAGTCTGCAGATTACTTAATTCTACACACTACCTGATGCTAAGGAAATTTGTCACTTTTCCGATCTTGGACTATATGATTGGAAGATGTGTTTGACACTTTTTATTGCAATGACTTCATATTCATCTGTCAATTTTATCAATTTTTAATATCTGTTTTCGATTGGATGAGTCTGCAGAACAGCATATTGCCATTCATCTCAGTCTTTTGGCATTGCATCCTAAAGTCTGACCAGATGACTTCTTATCTATCTTCTTTGTTGTTCTTTTGCTGCAGCACTTTCATCATCATCATCATTAATCATCATCGTTTTTATGTCCATGTTTCCATGCTAGCTTGGGTTGGATGGAGATTTCTTGAGGCAGCATTTTACAGCCTAATGCCCTTCCTGTCACCAACCATACTGATTAAGTATGGAAATCCTACCACTGAACTACCGGTAGCTCATTATCCATTTGTACCACTACAGTTGTATCTCCTGCATACATCAGCTAATATCATTTATGCCCTGCTGGTCTCTCTCTTCTCTTCTACTCCAACTTTCATGCAGATTAATACTATGCATCCAACAGATCGTGCTCACCTCATTTCTCTCCAGTTGCTGTCGGTCCTCCACATTCAATAACCATGCCTCCTTACCATACTGCATCACACTTCTTATACATGCTTTTTGCACTGAATGAGAAATTCTTTGTTGCCACTAAAGGTAACAGCTCCCTGAACTTATTCCTCTCCTTCCTTACTCTTGTTACTATGTTTTCGCTTCAGCCAACCCCACCACTGATTAGATCACAGAGGTAACAGAAACCACCAGCTATGTCTAAAGAGCTGTTTGAGCAGTTGGCATCTCTGAAGTCCTTGTTCATGGTCAGTTTGCCAGAAATCTGTCTTACATCTTTTGTATACTTAATATTTTCACTGAGTAGACCATATTTGTGCAAAGCCATATCTCAGATGCTTAGCAATGAATCCCATGATTATGATTCCAACATCAACCTCATTTCACTCTTCACTTCACTTCCTCCTCTTCCTTTCTTCTTTTATTTCACCCCTCTTCTCTGTTTTCTTCTCTTCTCTCTCCTTCATTCTTTTTCCTCTCTCTGCCCTGCTTTTCTCAGGTTTATAACCTTTTTTCTCTATTTATCTCCTCACTTTCCTCTCATCTTTGTGATCATATAATTATCATATAATTATAATGCTATGGCTACTTATAAGGCATTAAAAAAGGAATGATGAAGGCACAAGTTCCCAAATTGATTTTGACTCATCAGAAAGAAATTGAAAAGAAATGGTTTTGAATACAAAATCTATATCTAGAGAATCTATCTCTCAGTATAAATTATAGTTTAGTGAGTTCGGGTGGAAAGCAATAAAAGTTGAGAAATAATTATGTTTTGCAGCTGAAATATTCATTTTCCATGCCCAACTTTCAGATGGCACTAGCAAATTATATATAGACAGAAAACCAAACTGAGGTTTGCTGGGAACAATGTATACCTAAAGAAAAATTTAATATTACCCACCAACCAATCCTGTGGATAAAGCAGAGATTCAGCCTAACAATGTGCACCATGATGGCATTCTCAGAAATGCAGTCTTGAGAGAGTGTGTGTATAATGGCATTGACCCAGTATTTATGTGTTTTTTTTTCTAATTTTGCTCTGGAACATTACCTGGTTTTGAAGAAGTAACTTAGCCTTTGTGATACTGTCTTGGCTATGTGAAATATATATGGCTCCTTTTATGAAATATGTATAGTTCAGCATTCCATATTATGGTGTATTCAAGTTTCAGGAAAAGTATTGGTTGGCTTGCTTAAATCATGATGTCATGTGTACTTGTACTTGTATGCATGACCACATTTATAACATAGACTATTTGTTTCAGTTAATTTTCAAAATAATCAAGAATTTGGAGAGATTTAGTAAAATGACTGCCATCACCATAACATCCATTTTTTCATGCTGACTTAAGGATGGCATCCAGTATATCACCATTCATCTTGATACATCAACTTTTTTAAATGTTAATATATTGAGCTTTTATTTAGAAAATAACTTAACAAACAGTTCTTATATAGAAATATAGAATCTACTGAAATATCATGTTATCATTCATGCAATAATGAGATTTTAGTTAAAATTTAATTCTTTTGTTACAATATTTCTAAATATCTGGCACAGACAACCTCTCTAGTGCCGGTGGTACAATAAAATACACCCATTCCACGCTGTAAACTGGTTGGCAATCCAACTGTAAAAACCATCCCACATACATGATATACACAACAACAATGAGGACTGGCGGTTTCTCTGTTGTATGTATCAGATGCCAAAGAACTGTGATATGTGATGAGCCTTTCTAATCAAACAGGCCTGTCCAACCTATGCCAGCATGGAAAAATGGATGTAAAATGGTGTTGATGACGATGAATATGTGTTTCAATTAAATTATAAAATAATTATGAATTTAGACTGATTTTCGTAAAACAGTTATGACTTCTTTGTTTATTGATATATTAAGGTGGTGTTTGGAGTGCAACTTAAAAAAAAGTCTTCTATGACAGAATTTTTGTTTCACAAAACTACTCTAATTACAGGTAAATTCAGTGAAATGTAAAATCATTTAAATTTTCTTTAGTGATTAGTCAATATTCAGTTGCGATAAACAACAGAATTGTAATATAAAAGAATTGTGCACATTATTGGATTCTTAATTGAACTTGAGTTTATAAAAAACAGGTACACATAAAGGTAAAATAACATGAAATAATGAAATTTATCAAAATATTTGAAAACTACAAAATGAAATATATTCATACATGCATTTATAAATACACACACCATAGTAATGAAATGATTCACTAATGTAATTAAGCAGAATTTGTCACTCACCTTACAGGTAAATTAAAAATTGAAAACGAGGTAAATTTAAAAATAAAATATTTTATAAAATTATATTATATGTATAAAAATTAACTAATATTTCTTTCATGTAAAGTTGTAAAGCATCCCACTCTGCATAATGCAATCTTGCAGAATGACTATTGGAAAGTTGTTTCAATTGACTGGGAGCTTTCCTTTTCTGATGTTGCCATTCTTGCTACACTCTATTGCAACAATATATTTTATGTAGATAGACGCAGGCATGGCTGTGTGGTTAAGAAGTTCGCTTCACAACCACGTGGTTTCGGGTTCAGTCCCACTGCATGGCACCTTGGTCAAATGTCTTCTACTATAGCCTCGTGCCAACCAATGCCTTGTGTGTGGGATTGGTAGACAGAAACTGTGTAGAAGCCTGTCGTATATGTGTGTGTGCGCCTGTGATCGCTGGACACCGTTTATCGATCAGTCGGTGGGTTTGTTTACATTTCCAAATAAAATGCCTGGCCGTTCAGTAGTTCAGTCGTAGGATTCCCATAATTAATCAGTATGGTTGGTGACAGGAAGGGCATCCGACCGTAAAATTCTGCCTAAAGAAATCTCAGTCCAACCCATGCTAGCATGGAAACATGGATGTAAAACAATGACAATGGAGATCAAGTGAATTCAGAGGGATAATCTTCTGACCAGCTTAGTTGCTGAGGATTCATTCAGCAGTGGATTAAAAACAGCTGGGTGGGACTCTTCTGACAGAACAGACTTTTGCCTTTTTCCCAACAGTTATTTTTGGGGATGAATAGCTTGCCCTCAATTGCGTTGCAACATCTGCTCGAAACTAGAGGTGGTCGCATCTCTTTTGGGCCCCTCATGATTTGGTATATAATTTTTAAAAAAAGCATTGACAATACTCATACTAACTATATACCAAACCAAATATCACCACTACATATTACCTGGTCTACCAACTAGCACATCATCTGATTCAGTTGGTATATACCACCCACATAGCTGGTGTAATTGAAGTTTACAAATGGTGTGCCATTTCCATCTACATGTGGTTGAGTACATGTGCATAAAAAATGAATTTGCCTTTTGTCTCTCTCGTGTCACTAGCAAATTTCCTCTCTGCTGTTATATTATTTCACCTCTTCTTTTTAATTTGATTTTTTTTTTATCACCAACGAAAGCCCTTTTCTACATGCAACCACTGTGGCACACATATATGTTGCCACAGATTCTAAGTCCTTCCAGAGTTTGACGAAACTGAAATACCAGTCAAAACATATTTGGTTGTGGTATGGAAGTGATAATTTCCAGACCACATTGTACTCTAGGCCATGCTAACTTGCATCCCTGTCTCTTTTTTTTTTATATTAAAGCCACAGCAGTACCCAGTCTCCAGCTCACATGTCTCCCATACTTTCACATCGTATTTTATGGGCTTGCTTGGCATATATTTCCCTTTATACCCTACAATCCTTTTGCCTATGGACAGTCTTTTCTCTGACTTCAATGTCCTTTGTACAGTGTGCAGGAGGGTTCTTATTTGAAATAATGGGCAATAATTCTTTTCCGTATATATTTGTCTACTGCTAGTGTCTAATGTAAAAATGTGGTAATAGCCTTAAAAATTGCATTTCGGTCATAATGCCTGAAACATAGATGTCACTGAAAGGTTCATCAGTGCTTAAGTAATTTGTAATTCTGGGTTGCTTCCTAATGCCCATCATTATATTATGGCAAAATACCCAAATTTTGTTAAGGCATTTAGGAGTCCAAAGTTTGTCTTCCTTTCTCTTTTGTTTATACTCTGCTTAGTGATCAGTCTCTACTGTTATCTGACACACTTGAGTTAGAATAAATTTAAAAAAATAGTCAATGAGTTTCGAGTCATCAGGAAGACTGTGATTGGGTCATGTTTCTTATGGAAAATTTAGAAAAGAAATATTTTAAAAGTTTTTCACTACATTCTCTTTCTGGAATCAATTCATTGGTGCTTTCACTATCGGAAATTGGAACATTTGACTCAAAGTCCGCCATTGCACTTTTCATTTGCTGCAGCTACTTCTTCCTTCAAAAATCCTTCAGATTCACTCACTACTACTGAATCTGAAGCAGGTATCCATTTTCAAAAAGAGTAAAGCGTTATAGAAATAAGAATAAAAAGGATTTGGTAAAAATAGCGAAAACATTTTGGAAACTAAATTCATACTGTAATAATGCTCAATGATGTATGACAAATGTTTACCTAGTGAAATAATGTATTATCAACAATTAGAGATTTACATTGATATTTAGATTTAATTATGAAAAAGTAAATATAGTTGGTTTAAAGAGGGTTGGTAACATGTGACCAAGAGTGGTCTTAGATGGGTCAGTAACAAAATGGTTAAGTATGAATGTTTTAATATGCGTGATATTGGGAGGTTGATATGGAAATAGATTGGTTACATTGGTATTGAAAGAATTAAGAACTATTCACTGTTTTTTATATCCATGCAATATCTTCATGTTAGTTGGGTGAGGGTACAGAAGATTATATATAGTTTTATTTTATCTTTTCTAGGGAGTACGTGCACTAGGATCTATATTGCCATTGAATCTCGATTTTATGAAAACCTGTCATGAAGTCATAATGAAAAGTCTGGCTACAGTTTCTAAGTAAATATCTTTTTATTTATTTATGAAAAATTTAATAATTAAAAATAAAAAGAAATATGAAGTAGATGTTGAATGTCAAAATTTAACTCTTAACTCTATATTGCAAAGAGCAATATTAATTTCTAACATTAGCACAAGGCCACAATTTTGTGGGAGGATATAGTCGATTAAACCGACTTCAGTACTTAACTGGTACTTTATTTTATTGTCCTTGGAAGGATGAAAGGCAAAGTTGACTTTGGTGAGATTTGAACTCAGAACATAAAGGGATGTAACTAAATACTGCAAGGCATTTCATCTATCACTCTGCTGTTTCTGACAATCTACTGCTCTCACAGAGTATGATATTCATTAATATAAGATAAAGAACATGCCTTTGCATATTTAGTTAAAGAAAATTCTGTTAGATAGGGGATAAAACACATCTTTCTTGCATAACTGTTGGAGCACCATCAATGGTTGTTCAGTACATTGTCTTTGGAAAAAAACATTGCCAAATGTGCTTCCATTCCTTGAGTGCTGCAAAAATACTCAGTTATTGCCTTCAAATCAGTATGCACTGTCATTACTGCAGAAAATACAACTGATCTTCCATTAAGGACAATTTCTGATCACAAAACGTTAGATATTGCGTTGGACTGCATTTAAAAAAGAAACCAAAAGCTTTCACTTATTCACTGTTTAACTGTGCTTCCTCTGTCTTTTTGATATTCTTAACTTGACCTTATATCAATTAAGAGTAAATGCATTGAAGTCATTCAGTGCACTATCCTCCCCCAGTGTCTCATTTCATAAATTCCTTATTCAACATGTCTCCAATCCTTTCTCTTTTGAAATGATATCCCCAGGAACTACTTCTCTGCTTTCTTTCAACTACTAATCTACAAAAATTCAAATTGAACATTAACTGCATTAACCACAATCATTTATCCTTATCATCTGGTTTGGGAAGACTTGTAAAGGCCATAGGAACTGCCCTTCAGACATAAAAGAAGAGAAATTTGAGGAAAATTAGATGTTTTTTAAAGAAATTAATAATAACCAGAGGAAATTTTCATTGTTTTGAATATGGTGGTGAGTGTGGGTAGCAAAAATTATAGCTTTTACAATCAATTCTATGAAGTTTGTTTTAGATATATTGAGCCAATATTGTTTCATGTGTACCTTGGGTCTTCACAGGCCCTCTGAAACTGGTGTGATTGATATTCAGTTTGAACATCTGTTAGTTGATGTCTGCAACATAAACGTGGATAGGAAGGGATTCCAGAGGGTTTATCTACTTGGAGGTGGAGGGTGGCAAATAATTAGGCTAGTAGTTGGTGGTGATGGTGGAGGAGAGACAGTATAGACGAGAGAAGCAGAGACAGGTGTGTCAGGTGGGTTTGGGTGGAAGTGGTATGCAACTAGGTAATCCCAAGGTAGTAATCTATCACTATTACTGTTGTAGTAGTGATAGATTAGGTAGTGTGAGAAGTCAGTGGGCAAGAGGTGTTGGTGAGTGAGTTTTTGCCAAGCTGTTGAATGGCTTTCTTTTTGATGCAGTCTAAGATAATTTGGTGTGTAGCAGCAGTAGCATGAGATGTGAGGGCTAGCATTTGGAGGAGTTTTGTTGAGTGTGTGTATTGTGGAGTTTGAAGCAAAACGAGCAGCAAATGTGAAAGTTTCTCTGTGGGAGTGCTGGTTATGGGGCCATCTTGGTTGAGGAGTGGTGAGTAAGAGGATTTTGCAAAATGGGTAGAGATCCTCTTAGCAAGGGACTCACTGCAATTTTGGAGGCGGAAGAGCTTGCAGGCTGTACGATGCAAGGAGACATATTTTTTTCTATTCAAAAATTCTTGCAGGAGTTGCAGCAGTGAGCAAAAGCTATCCAGTTGGTAAAGCCATGTGAGTTTCTCCAGGTATTATAGACTGTGTTCCTGACCTGTTTTGCTGCTGCGCAGCTGTGTATGATCCACTTGGGCAACTTAAAGTTACAGACTTTGGTTGTGTGAGATATGAAGGGCATGCCTAAGACAGTCATGGGCAAACTGCGGCCCGCGGTACTTTCTGAATGGCCCGCCTAATTGCCCGAAACTTATAGAAAATGTACAACAACGCCAAGTTTCTCATTAAAATTTGTGAGTAAATTATTCAACTTTTCCCTATTTCTAAGGCAGATGCTTACGCGTATGGTCTTCTGTAGTGAAAATGGTTGAGGTACCTTCAACAAAAAATTACCTTGAATTTGTTTAGTAGTGTGGCCTGCCTGATGATGAGCCATGTCATGCAGCCCGCTTCTTGAAAAAGGTTGCCCACCCCTGGCCTAAGAGGATGCTTTTGGTCACCTGCTTACCTGTTAAGTTTGGTTCAGAGTTGAAGAATAATTTGCTACCAGCATGGAAAGCAGACGTAAAATGATGATGGTGGAGAATAGTTGGCGTGCAACTTTTGATAATACAATGAGTGCCATTTTGTTCTTTAGGTTGGTGGAGGCATGATATATATATATATATATAAAGGGCCATGCAGACCCAGCATACTTCATGATGGAATTATGTATTGCTTGTATACTAATTGGTTCCCTTATTCTGTCTGAATCCTGTTACATCATCATCATCGTTTTTACATCCGTGTTAAAAAAGCGATGATGATGATGTAACAGGATTCAGACAATAAAGGAACCAATTAGTACTCAGTGAGTGCTTATAGTGTGTTAAGTCATCTATTTGATTTTATGTATCGTTTGTGAGGAGTTAGGGTCATTGAAGTGTTGTAGCAAGTACTTAAGTTGTTTTTTGTGTGTATTTCTAGTGAGTAAGGTGACAGCAAATTCATTCAGGGGAAGGGGGGGGGATTTAATTTGTCAGTGTATGTTTTGAGTTAGTTATTTCTGGAACTAGGAGGAAGTAATTTTGATGTCTTTAGTGTAGGTTACTATGTGTCTATTGTGAGAATGTGGAGGGAAGTGATGGTTGTAGATGGTGAAGGTAGGGGATAGAACACATCTTTCCTGCATAACTGTTGAAACACCATCAATGGTTGTTCAGTCCATTGTCTTCGGAAAAAACTATGCCAAATGTGCTTGCCATTCCTCCAGTGCCGCAAAAAGACTCAATTATTGCCTTCAAATCAGTACGCAGTCATTACTGCAGAAAATACAACTGAGCTTCCGTTGAGGACAATTTCTGATCACAAAAAGTCAAGCAGTTGACTATTCATCTCAGTAGTGCATGGGTTAAATATATATTTATTTTATATACTAATTTTTCCTTCTCTCTCTCCCCTTTTTTTTCTTCTTCTTCATTCAAAGTAATGTACATTACAACGTTTAGTTGCTCAAACACTGATCAGAAGGCGAAATGTTGTGACTTTGTGCTAATTTTTTCTGCTGTATATATAATTTTTATCAGCATTATATCTCAACGTGGATCTATTCGTTTTTTTTCAAATAAAAAGAGTTTCTGTTTTAACCCAATTGGTCAGCATGTGGTTTAAGGCTATTCATGGTGATGAGATTATACTCTTGATTTCTCTTGAGCAAAGTTAAGAATGATGAAAATTATTGTTGTAATTGTATTGTGACATCATGTTTTGTGTATCATGAAATTTTTTTCTTGATTGTTTTAGTTGAACACCAGTAGCAATTATCCAGTGACTCAGGTTGAAAATTTTTGATCACCATTGGATTTCAGTGGTTGTGATAAAGTTATTGAGAAGAATTGGAGGTCATTGTAAAAAGACAGAAGAATCACTGCTGGAACACCATATTTGTGTTCTATTGTTCAACATCAACTTTAGTCCTCTGTACTTCTGTGCAAATACTATTTTACTTGTTTCAGCCAGTAGGAGGAGTGCTGCCCAAGTAAATTTGACAAATCATTTTTTTTATGGGTATAATTGGCATAGTAAAATAATGGATTAAGTAATAAAGATTTTGTTTAGGTTACTTGGGTTAGATCTATCCATTTAAGGAAAAATGGTAATGATAAATAACTAAGAAACATTTTTTTTTATGTTTATATGTTTGTTTTCATATATTCATATAACTTTATATTTTTACAGAAATTTTATTCCGAAATATGGACTGATTTACTTTCGTGCATGGCAAATGAGTAATGGAGAAACTAAATTGGTTAGTTCATATTTATCAATATATTTCAGCTAGTTGTAGCAAATTTGAAGAATTAAAATATAAATTATTTTATCATATAAAATTTAAATGAAAATTGTCAAGTAAATCTTTTATCATTAATTATAGAAAATTGAAACTGGAAGCATTCAAGACATCATGTACAATGCAATTCATGCATCTGGTATTCAGTTAGTGAAAGACTTGAGAAAAGTAAGATTTATTCCAACTTTAATCTTTTATTTTAACGTTGTTTACATTTATTCATTTGTATTACATACTCATGCCAACGGCATCATCTCTTGTGGCTTGGAGTCCTTGATTCCTCTGAAATACTTGCTGTTATTTTAGCATTTGGAAGTGCTTTTGCATTAAATTTTGATATGATTTCAGACTTAAGAATTACACTCTTTAGTTCAAAGGCTCTATTTTAGTCACTAAATGATTAAAAGGTATATAACTTAGAATACATTGTGCATGCATCAGTAATCACCACAAAACAACATTTGTTTTAACAGATGCTTCAGTTTATGGTGTTTCAGTTCATGTCTGTTTAGGTTCATGTCTTAACAAGTAGTTTATCATGACACAGGATGTAACTAATATTTAAGCACAGTCAAACATTGCTAATGTATGTTTTCTCAAAAGTTTTTGTTTAATTGAATTGTACTGTAGTACAGTAGTAAGGAAAATAACTCCAACACCTTCCTGCTGTTGCATGTGATATCTCCTTGCAAAGATATTTCTAAGTGTTCTAAGAAATATGTCCTTGTGAAGATATTTCTAAATGTTTGTCCAATGATTCACTATTTGCTTTATTTTCAGTAGAAGCCTTGAAACTACTATACTATTCCATCATTATATTGCTATCTGGTTGCTTGAAATGATAAATGTTAAAAATGTTACATTAAAATGATTTCTTTATGAATAACGTTTTGTTTATGCAATTTTTTAGATTGTAGCCTACATACATAGGCAGAAAAAACAGAAAGGAGTTGCTGAAATGTTACACCGTCTGTATGCTCCACTTTTATGGAGATCTTTAAAGGTAAACTTCTGAAAGCTATTATGTTTGCTTTTTTTCTTTGGAGAAAAACCGGCAACTAATCTTTCTTTTTTTGTATCTCTTCAGGCAGCAAATTCTGTGGTCCGACTCAACTCGCTATTTCTCTTTATTGATGCATTTCCCATCCAGAATCCTGCAAGTGGAATAGAAGAAAACAATGATCTACTTCAGAATCAGTTCAATGCTTTTGATGTGAGTTTTGTCAAAAATAATATGCTTATGCATTAGATTAGCAAATTTCAGGTAGTACAATTAATCATCCATATATATATATATATATCATTAACAAAGTTACTAAATTTATAAATAAATTGATAAAATTATGGTAATTTTCTTTTAATTAAACTGATTTTAGTGATTTTATTTTAGTAAAAATTAATAAATATATGTAAATTTTATAATTACAGGAAAATAACAAAAGAAATAACCATATTATAAAGAAGTTAACTCATTAAATAAATGAATCAGATTTTTTCATAGATGCTTCTATGGCTTGAGATCTGCAGCTTAAGCAATCCCCTTAAGTGAACTTATTACCATAGTTTATATATAAAGCCATGTTAACACTGTACATACTTTTAATTTGGTACCAACATCTAAATATAGTGTTAATCTATGTTCTATGGGAGTCTATAACATATTCCCACTTGCAACCCCATAAGCCCGAATGAGAGAATGAGTTAGCTACCACCTTGTGCTCAGAAGATTTCTGGAACATTTGCCAATAAACCCTTCTCAGTGCTTAAATTTTATTAACATTTCTATATAATTTTCAGAAATATATATTGTTTAAGATAATTGCCCCCCCCCCCCTCTCTCTCTTCTGCTAATTGTGCTTATTTTGTCTTTCCTGTAGATTTTATTAATGGATCCCTGCCCATCAATTCGAAGTCGTACTATTTTGGGAGTTTGTCAAATCTTATCTGCCTATTGGCAGATGATACCAAAAGAAGTAATCAGAACCTACATTACAACTTTAATTGAAGATTTAGCATGGGACAGTAGTTCTGCTGAAGTGCGAGAATCAGTTTTAAAGGTTAATGTTGGATGTTTCTTTTTTCAATTACAAGATAATGATGTGCTTCTGTATATATGATAGTTTAGTCACTCATTTAATGAAACAGTTTTTGTGTCAGTGTCCTTGGAAATTTTTATATGCTGATGGCCTGGTTCTCATTGCTGAATAAATTAAAGAACTACAGCATCTGTTGTTTCAAGAGTGGAAAAGTGGTCTAGAGTCAAAAGGTCAAATGTTTAAATGTTTGAGATGAGTTAATGTTAAAAGGATTACAATTTTTCAAACTATTAACCTCATATTTTAACGACAATATATACAGGCGCAGATGGCTGTGTGGTTAAGGAGTTCGCTTCGCAACCGCATGGTTTCGGGTTCAGTCCCACTGCGTGGCACC
>JAOPJM010001604.1:16331717-16342216 GCA_027124095.1 Muusoctopus leioderma
CATACTATAAGTGTTTAACACTTTACTTAATATCAGTGGCCTGTCAACGGGGAACTCAGTCCACACAAGTATCAAGGTATATGAGAGGGGAATCACCTAAATTCCAGATAGCAGATTAATATACTTGAAATTCTTTAAATTCAATTAGGATCCTTTAAATCTTTTTAGTTGTTATCAGAAGCTTTTATATTTCCTTTTTATTAATTAATGGTGATAAATATTCTTTTCTCAGTACTGGTCTATTGTGCCTGTTGAACACTTGCTTGCACGGCTGGCTATTGACTCTCAGCCTGTAGCTCGACGTATTATGAAAGTTATATTCAGCAATTTCCTCCCACTTGATAAAGCAGTTGAAGTTCAAATCATCCGGATCATCTCACTGATAGAAAGTAATCCACAAGCTGCACGCGTATTTTTCCAACATGCTCCAAAGTTTATGTCTTTAGAGCAAGTGGGTAAGTTTATCATTTTAATTCTAAAATGCTGTAATATTCTTAGTAATTTGTTTTTTTTTTAAAACTTGGTCTCTAATTGCAATTAGGCCTTATAGGGTGAAAATATAATTTTTTTTGCTAGAATATGTAGACATTATATGGTGTTAACCATCTGAACCGAGCAATATTGCTGTAATTGACTGAGTAATTTTACTGTTTCAAATTTAAATTTGTTGAAAGTGTTGATGTTAACTCAGTGTTGATGTATCAAAGCTTCCACAGGATGTGGAACTGCTTAATGTATCAGAAATGCTCCTTTCCCCCTTCCTAGTCCACTTTCCTGTTTAGGATTATTAACCTTATTATGTGATAAAAAATGCAGTGTTTTTTTATGAAATGAGTTTGGAACACTCAGAAAAGCTATATATAAGAAGAAAATACTTAATCTTTGATAACTATAAATAACTACTTAGCTATATTCCACAAACAATTGCACCAACAAATAGAGCATTTATGAAGTATTGAGTTTGTGGATGTCATTTTGTTCCTTTATAAGATTATTGTAATATTTCAGTTTTGTGCTGCAAGCACTGTAATTCCAATGGAACAGCATCTGCAGCCCAATTTTTACATCAATTCACTTAGATCATTAATATTCCTGAGAAATTCATGAGTGTTACACAATATCATATGCCCTTTCCCTAAACATAATTATTGTATTTTGCCTATGTAAGAAATCAATATTTGAACTTTTGAATCTGTAAAATGATTAAAATCTGTGAATGCAGTTTTTAGCTGCTATCCTGTATGGCAGTGGATGATAGGGCATCAGACAAAATATCTTGTAGTATTTGGTTATGTCCTTAAGTTCAAATCCTGCCTAGGTTGACTTTGCCATTTAACCTCCCAAGATCAATCAAATATTTACTAGTCTTTCAAGTATTGGGGGCTGATATAATTGACTATACCCTTGAAGGTGGTGCCTCAGCATGGCCACAGTTGAATGGCTGGAACCAGTAAAGGAATAAAAGTGTATTTTTGTAAAAATATTTTAAAATGTGTTTTTAATGAGTGAGGAGTTAAATTATTTGTCTTAATGGCAGTGGATTCACAGAATCGGTCAAGTGGCAGACAAAATGCCTTGTGTTAGGTTTTTTTACATTTGGAGTTTGAATACAATTGAGGTAAACTTTGCCTTTCATCCTTCTGAGGTCAATAAAATAAGTACCAGTCAAGTACTGGAGTTAATATATTTCAAAATTAATTGAAAATCATAGGCAGTGTATTTCATTAGAAATATAGTAACGAATAGGTTAAGAAAGTATTGGTTATAGTGGTTAGTGTGGGGGCCTAGTTGGGTAGACACAATATGGGTGATGAGAGGAGAGAAAAGTGATTCGGGTGGTTGTGGGTAGAGCTGGCACAAGATCAGCCAACTGCAAGGAGCAAAGGCCACTGTGGTTGCTGTAGAAAAGGTAGAGTGAGGAGACATTACATCTGGGCCAGAAGTTGGAGTGTATTGGTGAGCGACTCCATACCAATTAATTGAGTGGCCATTTTTTGGGATGCAGTCTGGGATGTCCATCTGGGCAGCAGCAGCATCGTGTCAGATGTGGAAGTAGTATTCCATTGTGAGTCTCACTTGAGATTGGTTAGTACTACATTACAATTTTCAACTTGAATTCCATCAAAAGAAAATCATAAATTACCTTCAACACTTTTGTACATCCTAATAAAATGTTACAGCCTACAAGGAGTTGATGCATGGCAAAAATTCAAACGTACCTAATGATAAACTAATAGCTTGGATAGTATTTCCTTATTGCAGAGGGCTATCAAAGAAAATTAATTATGTGGAATTACAATATAAAAATGATCTTTTGTGGTTCTGCTACACTTCAACTTTTAATATCTAAGTAATCATGTAAGAGCTCTATGAATTGCTTTATGACATTCCATACCATTGTGAACATTAGTACATGGATAAAACAGGACATTATCGCAACATCATCCACTCAAGAACACCAGGCTGCTATCTGCAAAGAATTTGAGAGGTTTGTACATGTATAAATGAAGAGCTCACCAAGACCAATATGTGACAGCACATTCAACAGTAGACCATATTTAAGATAATGAGAAATCAGAAGCGCTGCATATATAACATCCTCAGATGCCATTATCAGCTAACCCACTGCAATCATCAGTCTTTTATTAATTCAAGTACACAAGCTGAATATCTGCTCCAGTGGAGCATTGGATAAGATTATAAACCTTAAAGGTAATGTGTTGATGAATTGAATTCTACTGGGTTATGTACACACTGGTAATTTGTAGAAGTGGACTGGTGTCAGCCAAAGAAATAATTGTCACAGTGAAAAATGTGCCAAATTTTTCTTCCTGGATTTTTTGTTAAAATATGAAAGGGAGTCTGTTGAAAGAAACATTGATAATCAAAATGGCTGTTGTTGATACTCAAAATAAAGATGACAGTTATATGAAATAAAAACAATCCCAATGTGATTTGATGACAGTTTCACTTAGACTTCTCAAATAAAATGAAATTTAGATGGCTGTTAAAGGAATCACTGATATGAGCAGAAGAAGTCTGATGAATTTGAAAAGATGAGTAAGGTGAAAACAGGGCTGGTCTTCATTTGGATAATCACCTAGAAGGACATTGAAACCAAGTACTAACTCTTGGCATTTTATACAAACATCATCATCATCATCAGCGTTTTACGTCCGTTTTCCATGCTGGCATGAATTGGATCGGTGATTTCGGCCCGCGTTGCTTCCTCATTGGAGTCACCACTCTCCCAGATGGATCAGCGGTCTACGTCTCGCTCGTGTTTCATTTGGCATGGTTTCTACGGCTGGATGCCCTTCCTATCACCAACCACTCAACAGTGTACTGGGTGCATTTTATCATGACACCGACACTAGAAAGATTGTCATGCCATGCTCATGGCACAAATAAAGAGCCCTCTCTACCCTACGTTTTCTCCGCTCAATCACCGGACCACTTTACAGAGTGTACTGAGTGCACCAACACTAGTGAGGGTATTCAGGCTGAGAAGTCCTCTACTCTATAGGGCCTCTGCCCTTTGGAGGGCAGCAGAGATCTGAGAGTGTGAGGTAGGAATGGAAGGAAGAGTGTGGCTCGGGGTGTGAGGAGGAGGGTGATTTATGTATCCTGAGGGGGGGGGGCAGGTGTGAGCGGTGCATATATATATATATATATATATATATATATATATATATAACTATATGCAATTTATGCATGAACAGTTAAACTTATGTACATTTCTACTCAGTAATACAGCATCAATAAAATACATATGAAACTAATATAGGACTTATTGATTGAGTAGCTCCTTCAGTACAATGTTCTTTGTAAATATTTTATCATTTTTTAATATATTTCCTTGATTCTGATGTGGAGTATTAGTGTGTATGGGTGAGCATTTTTGTATTTATTTGTTTGAGATTTTAGTTCTTATGTGTGTATGTTCTTGTATGTGTGTGTGTGTGTTTGTGCGAGATTGCTTTTGTATGTGTGTGTATGTGTGTGCATATGCATTAGTTTGTTTCACTATAATATAATGATTTCCTTAATATTCTTCACTATCTACTTGACCTCGATAAATTCATTAGAAAAACCATCCTAGTGTGTCATCTATTCAACTGATCAGCACTCACTTTCAATTTCATTTTTTTCCCACTCACTCTTCCACCACTAACCTTCAAATTTATATCTCAGAATTCTATCCTTTACTGGGAGATGGACAAACAGAGAGATATTAGGAACTATTTGATCTATATTAATAGATTATATTAATAGATTATTGATATTATTGAGTTCAATTCCTGTTGAGGTTGACTTTGTTTCCATCCTTCCAAAGTTGATAAAATAAGTACCAGTCAAGTGCAAAGGTCGACCTATTTGACTACTTTCCTCCCCAAAAATGTGTGGCCTCGTGCCTATGTTAGAAATCATTATTACTATTATTATTACTATTGTTATTATTTTCTATTTCTAGGTATTGTGGTCACAATATTCCACCAGTTTTTACATCATCTACAAACAGAGTTACTGTAATATTTAAGACAGATGCTTCAGTTACTTACACTGGTTTCAGAATAATTTATGGAGTTATCAACAACACAAATGGTAATACCTTTTAATTGTAAAACTTTGTTTCATCACACTATCTGCTTTACTGGAAGTAAGAATACATAGCTATATTGGTACACTGATAAATAGAGGAATATATGAACAAGAAAAGAAGTTGGATAAATGATACAAAGAGTGTACATGCTTAAACACACATATGTATATTTGCTTGTGTGTATGTGTGTGTGTGTGTGAGAGAGAATGCATGCATGTGTTTTATAAATTTGATGATGGATCTCATGTTGGTTTCAACTATGAGTGTTCCAGTTATTTCATTAACAGAACTACCTACTCGTGTTATTATAGTGTAAGTGGCTGAGTATTCTATAGACACTTTTGATCTTAACGTAATCTTCAGGCAGACCAAGCATGATTATGTGTATGACAAGGCTGGCTCTTTGAATTACAGGTGCAGCCCACTATCAGATGGGCTTCCACACAGTTTCCATCAGGAGTTAAAAGACATTTGCTCAAGGTACCACTCAGTGGGATTGAACCTAGAACCTTATGGTTGTGAAGAAAACTTCTTAACCATTCTGCATGTTTGTGTCTATCATTAAATTTACCTACTTGCTGGCAAGCATAGAATGTTGGTGGTGATCGATTCTTTGGCAAGTAAACTTCAAACAGATGAAACTATATATACCAAAACACTGAACGAGTGCATGCAGAACAGTTTCGTCGCTCTGCGTGCATCTTGGACAGCCCCCTGGTATCACTGTCAGGCCAAGAATTTTGGGAAGTTATCCATAGTGGTCCCCAGCCCTAAAGTCCTCTGGAATGTTGTTTCCTTTTTCTTTGCCTTTGTTTCCATTTTTGTCTCCTTCTACTTTGTCTTTTCCTCTTCTTTTTACTTTCTTCTCCTTTCTTCTTTCTCCTCTTCTTTTTTCCATCTTCTTTCTCTTCTTCTTCCATCAGCTTCTTCTTCCAGATGATTCTTTGGGTGTCATTTTGTATGTTAATTATTAAAATGGACACCAGGGCTGCCTGTCACTAATCTACCACTTGACAGTCTTTTCAATCTTTCACATTGACAAAACTGGACTATTTTTAATCTGCTTTTTGCTGTTTGTTTTCTATTGTCTCCTGGAAGAACTCTTAGACATGAATTTGTGACAAGAGACTTGGCCTTACCAGGAGATCATGCAGCACTTCATGGTTTTGAGAATGGTTCATGCATGCTAACTCAGATGACAGTCATTTATTCTCACTCATGCTATTTCTATTTAATGAAGATATGCTTTGAGAAACACTTCTGGTCAAAAGCCTGGATTCTACATTCTGTGTTGGCAATCAGTATCCAGTACTTAAAGGAGGATGGGAGCTATAAGTTACTTGTACAGTTAGAAATTCACTGGAATACTGATGGAACTGCATTTCTAAATAGAATGTGCTCTAGAGATAAGATAATACAAAATTGAGACACATGGAAAGAGGCTGTACTGTATACCTGTCTTCCTTTGCCAGCATAGAAAAACCAATGGTATTGACAGTGATGAAGATGTTGATTCTTACAGGAATATAGTAGAAAGAGGAATGAAATTCAGCTCCTACTTACAAGTTGGGGATGAACAAAAAAGAGGCTTTTGGCTTGTTTCTGCAAATATGTATATTACCTTTATCATATATGGCATTTAAAAAAAAATTATATTTCTTTACATTTTGCAGTATGTGGAAGAACATTCTCGGCTTCAGAAGGTGTGCTGATGTCCCCAAACTATCCAGAGCCATTAAATACAAATATTATGTGCATTTGGCTAATAAATGTGCAGGAAAATACACAGATACGATTGAATGTTACTGCATTTGGTCTCACCAGTTCAAAACCATGTTTATATAATTACTTAGAAATCCGGTAAGTAAAAAAATAAAAGCCCAAAATGTGTTGGCCACCAACTAGTTAATAACATACTTCAATTGTAATTAGTAGTTGCTGACTCTCTAAGAACCTGCCTTTTCTACTGTTATTACAACAGCCTCTGAACTAGCAAGCGGAAAAACTCCTCTACCCAGATCTACTTGACACACATATCTCTCCTCCTCTCATTATCTTTACAGTGTACCTCACCCCACTCATGATCTTGTACTAAACACTTTTGCCCAATCAATTCTTCTCAGAGCTGCAATCTTCTGAAAATCCCACTTTACCCATTAGACATTGACCTACAGTTGTTCTTACTGAACATCAACTGCATCAATCTCACTAGTCTGGGAGGACGTTCAACTGTTATGAGCACTGCCCTTCCTTCTCTGATTAACTAATAAAAACACATATTTAACTTAATGTCTATTTAGTTTCATTAATCACCCTTACTTCTTTATTATTTTACAATATGTTTAGAGCCAACAAGGGAGCCTCTGTATGGTCACTCAACTTACTAGAAATAGCAGCCAAATCTCCCTCAAATTAAACCCTGCTGTCTTAAAAAAAAGAAAAGGAACATTGGATAATGTGGTCCTAGATACATTATATCTCAAAATAAGATGGGATAGTCATGGCTGAGATGCCTTTCACCATATATCTACTTGATCAGAGCTAACCTTGGGCTAAGGAACAACAACAACAACAAACAAATTAACCAAATAACTTTGTAAATATGGATATTTAAAGGATTAGACATAGGCATGGATGTGTGGTCAAGAAGTTTGCTTTATAACCACGTGCTTTGTAACCACATTTTCTCTCACCTTGTGACACCTTGGGCAATGTCTTCTACCATAACCTTTGGCTGACCAATGCCTTGTGAGTGAAATTGGTAGACAGAAACTGTATAGAAGCCTGTCGTATATATATATGTGTGTGTGTGTGTGTGTGTGGGTGTGGGGGCCTGTCATCGCTTGACGCTGTTTATCGCTGAAATCAGCCAGTGACATTTGTTTACATCTCCATGTTACAAAATACCTGGCCATTTAGTGGTTTGGTTGTATGGCTCCCATACTTAATCAGTATAGTTGGTGACAGGAAGGGCATCCAACCGTAAAATGCTGCCTCAAGAAATCTCCGTCCAACCCATGCTAGCATGGATGTAAAACGATGATGATGACAATCCATCTTTTATCGCTTAGCTATTAAATAAGGCTTCCAAGAATAAGAATAATTTCTTACAAATTTGTGGGGGAAGAGTAACAGTCAATTTAATTGACCTCAGTACTTGACTGGCACTTCATTTTATCAACCCTGTAAGGATGAAAGGATGGATTTAAACTCAGAATGTAAAGGGATGGGACTAAATGCTGCAAGATATTTTGTCAGATGCCCTACTGATTCTGCCATCAACCAACAAAAATTTCAGCTAAAATGTTATTGTTACCCTATTCACTTGCTGCTGTTGTTGTTTAGCCCAGGTCAGCTGTGATCCAGCAGACCTATGATCAAAGGTATTCCAGCTGTGACCATCCCATCTAAGACTACATTATCTAATGTGCTCTTTTTTTTTAAACAATAGGATGTGATTTGAGGGAGATTTGGTTATTATTTCTACCAGGCTGAGCAATAATGTAGATGTGTAGAAGTTCCCTCATTGACTCATAATCACTTACTTTTCTTTTATGACAACTTTTGTGTGTGTTGATATGATAGCTTAACATTTCTGTTCTTGAAATATTTTCTTCTAGACATGGAAGTTATGAAATCTCCCCACTTCTTGGACGATATTGTGGTCAGAATATACCTCAAATAATATTATCTCACAGCAATCACTTGCGAGTTGCGCTGGTAAATAGATTCTCAGAAAGCCAGATAGGTTTTAAAATTCTCTATGATTCGCTGACCAGAGGCAAGTATTATGGGGTTTTATTATGGGGTGGGTTGGAGACGATAAAAAAAAATTTGTATTTATTAAATTGAATTTGATAGGTATATTTATGTATGTTTATAATTTAGTTTGGTGAAGGATGATATGGAAGCTTAAAGAGTCATCGAGCAGTTGTAGGTTTAGAGATATACTAGCTGATGCATATGACAAGAGGGAGGAGAAGTTAGAGACTTATAGCATAGAGCACAACTGGCAGTTCCGGCTAGTGCAAGGTCCCAGCTAGACAGAAAGTGACATGGTGGTAGAATAGCTATGTAGATAGAGTCATAAAAGTTAAGAGGCAGGCTTGGAAGGACTGAAAGAGAAGGGGTAACAAAGAGCTATATCTTGTAGCTAGAAGAGAAGCGAGGCACCAGGTATATTTAGCAAAGAGGGAAGCAGAAACAGAGATTTACACATGTTCTGTGATGCAACGTGTTGTGAATTGCAAGGTACAGTCGCTCTTACTGACGCTGAAAAGAAAGAGGCATGGAAGTGCTACTGTGAGAGGCTGTTGGTAGAGAATGTATGGGAGAGTGACGGTCTATCCCAGTAGAGCCAGCAGAGGGACAGGCCATTAAAGTTGACAGCAATGTGGTCTCAAGAGCATTTAAGGATATGAAGACATGGAAGGCAGCTGGACCATTAGGGATAGTTGCTGAGATGATTAAAATATATGGCAGAGTGAGGCATGGGCTAGTCACTTGCATAGTCAGTCAGGTAATACAAGAAGGTATCATACCCAATGACTGGCATAGCAGTATAATTGTCAACTGCTACAAGGGCAAAAGTAATGCACTAGAGAGAGGAAACTACAGGGGCATCAAATTGCTGAACCAGGTATGAAGGTTACAGAGAGTTATTGCATAATTGATTAGGAGTAGAATTAGCCTAGATGAGATGCAGTTCAGCTGTGCCAGGAAGGGATACCCCCAATGCCATCTTCTTAGCGAGACAACTGCAGGAGAAGTTTACTTAGCTTTTGTCGACCTGGCTAAGGCTTTTCTACCTACTCCTTTTCTGCATATTGAACATGGCTATTTCTCTGATGGTAGCAGGGTCATGTCTTCTTTCCTACTTACTGAAACTTTAGTCTTTGATAAGTTTACTTTGAGGCCTCTTAATTATAGGTTTTGCTTACATGTCTGATATTTCTTCTCTAAATCCTATACGAACTAGGTCATCAGCATACAGGAGTTCCCACAGACAACCAGTCTTAAATTCCTCTGTTATAGCCTGGAGGACTATAATAAACAGGAAGAGGCTAAGAACTGAGCCCTGATGTACCCCTACCTGTACACTAAATTTGTTGCTGAATTCATTACTAACCCTCGCCTTGCTGACTGCACATCTATACATGGTTTACAAGCCATTCCTCTACCACTAGTTTTCTAAGTGCCTTTTAGATCATAGAGCATAGGACTCTATCAAAGGCCTTCTCCAGGTCATCAAAAGCCAAATATAAGAGCTTACTCGTAGCTAAATACTTCTGCAGTTGTTTCACTAACAAACTGGCATCGGGTGTACTCCTTCCTGGCACAAAGCTGAACTGCATCTCATCTAGGCTAATTCTACTTTTGATCAATTCTGCAATAATTCCTTCTGTAACTTTCATAACCTGGTTCAGCAATTTGATACCTCTGTAGTTTTCTCTCTGGTGAACTCTGTAAAGTAGTTGGTGTTAGAAAGGGCATCCAAAATTAATGTATGAGCGAGACATAGTCCCCTGACACATCTAGAGGTGTGGTGACTCTGAATAGGAGCTCACCCAGATCGTGATGGTCTGTCCAACCCATGCCAGCCTGGAAGATGGATGTAAAATGATGATGACGATGATGATGAATTAACTTGAGCTACAAATAGTTTGTTGTTCACAATCAGAAGTAAAAAACAAAAAACAACGAAAAAAACCAATGATAACTAAAGTAAACATCATTCACAGTGAAGTAGTAGGTCATTTCTCTGTGAAGAAGTACAAATGATGGAGTGCATCAATCACAATGGAGGAGTATTTTATCCAAAATAGAGAGTATTTTCCACAGTAAATGTGTGTGTGTTTTTTTTTTATACAACAAGGGGGTACATTATTCATATTAT
>JAOPJM010001604.1:16359094-16375061 GCA_027124095.1 Muusoctopus leioderma
TTGTAATTGAGTTGAAAAGAAATTAAGTTGCTTTTAATCACATTTGTTGTGTGCAAGTTCTTAACATGTAATGTATTCAAAAAGCGAACAATCAACGCTGTGTATTACTTGAGCTGTTTACTGAATCTTTGTTTACAAAAGATCGTTTATTCCTTACACCAATGAAAGGCCATAGTCACTTGACTTTCCTACTTGAAAATAGTTATTTTCTTAATTAGTTGTTAACTCCAACAATAATATATGTACTGTTTGCCCAATCAATATTAAACCTACAAAGTATGGTGAATTGCTTGAAATGATAGAACGCCCAGTATTCAGTTTTGTCACACTATGTACTGAGTTCAAATCTCACCAAGGACAACTTTGCCTTTCACTTCTGTTGGGTTCGGCCTTGATGAAATAAGTACTTATAATATATAATAGTCATTCGTTTTTGTTTTGTTTTTTGTTTTTTTTTATTGCTTCGTCTAGTGAGAGGGAGGGAGGTAGGGAAGAAGGTATCCTCAGACCAGAGACCTGGCCCAAATGCTTGCAACAAAGTGAACTCCACTAAAGGAGCCCAAGAGCCATGTGGTGGTGTTAAACCGGGCAACAGATTCAGTCTACCACCCAAGTAGGCCACAGCGGGATTTGAACTCAGAGGGCAAAGAGCCGGTATAATTACCATGAGGTATCTCGTCTGATGCTGTAATGATTGCACTACCCAAAACTGGTACTTTATTTTATCTACCCTGAAAGGGTGAAAGGCAAAGGTGACCTCAGTGGAATTTGAACTCAGAGTGCAGCGAGTCAGAATTTTGATGATTTCTCAAGAATACTTCCGTCATCATCATCATCATCACAAGCCAACAAGGGTGGGAGATTTGGCTGCTATTTCTAGTAGGGTGTCTGTATAGAGTTAATGATTATAAGCTTTGAAAGAGAGACACACAAACATACAATGGCTGCTGTTGTTGTTGTTTAGCCCTAAATCGACCCTGATTGAGCAGACCTATGATCAGTGGCATTTCCAGCCCTGGCCATCTCATCTTTATTATATATTTTTCAGGTATAGTGTATCTCGGACTACATTATCCAGTGTATCCCCTTCCTTTTATTTTTAAGGTGATAGGGTGTGATTGGAGGGAAATTTGGCTGAAATTTTTAGTACGTTGAGCACCCACATAGAGGCTTCCTCATTAGCACAACAGTTAAATTGTTATAGAACGGAGACATGTAGAGAGGACTCTTTAGCCTGCAAGAGACAAGGCACCCTCTCTAGTGCTGGTGCCATGATAAATGCACCCAGTGCACTCTGTAAAGTGTTTTGGCGATCGATCGGAGACAACAAGGTGGAGAGGGCCTTTTGGTCATGTCTTTGACTTGACAACTTCTCTATTGTTGGTGCCACGATGAAATGCATCCATTACACTCTGTAAAGTGGTTGGTGATAGGATGGGCATCCAGCCATAGAAACCAAGCCAAATGAAACATACAAGTGGTCCCCGACCTGTCTAGGAGAGCAGTGACTCCAATTAGAATCGTTGTAGGCTGAAATCACCCGTCCAACCCATGCTAGCATGGAAAACGGACGTAAAGTGATGATGATGATGATGATGACATCCATCCTTCTACCAACTGAGCTTAACACTAAACACAAAGCTGAATTTAAGTAATTTAACAGGAATTGTTGTATGTTATCAATGCCAGTTGACTACATTGCTAATTAAATAAATAAATAGTTATTGAACAGAGAATAGGGTTTTCATGAGTCTAATTTTTCAGAAATGTTTATAAGACACACAGCTAGATGAGTTAACCGGTTTGTTGAGTTACCTGCCAATCCATAATTCAGTCATCAGCACTGAGCTATGACTGTGGCTAAGACTCCTAACATGCACTAGCTTAGTCCACCTAGCTGTTGGTAAGCAGTAGAAGCTCTGTATAACAGATTTCAAATCTTATCAACGCTTAGAAATAGATGGGTTGCTCGAAGTTGATTTGTTGATGATACAACATGAAGACAAAGTCTTCTGAAGTTGTTATTGGAACTCACCATAACTTTTTTACTGATGCTTGGAAGGTCTTCTGTAAGAGTTAGGAGTCTTATTTAGAACTTGAGATTGATTGGGTATGGAGCGAGGTTGTCTTGTTTAATGCTAGAATTTATAGCTAAAGATTCATGTATAGAGCTTGAGGCATTGATGAGTAGTCTTTAACTGTTAAAATGAAAAATAAATTTCTCCAAAATCATGGGGTCTCATAAGTAGCAGGTATTATTCACAGAAAGTCTGGTGTCTATTCCAGACACCTAGATGAACTGAGGCACATAGAATTAAGTTTTCTACCTAAGTATGTAGCAAAATACTCAGTGAATTTGAATTCAAGACCAATGATCTAGTCATAAAAAAAAACTTAACCATTTGACAATGTCTACCCTCTAGTACTTGTAACCTATTGAAATATAAGAATGGTGTAGTTTTAAAGCATCAAAATCAGAAACAAGATAAAGTCAAGCAGCTATCCTTTTTACTTTTGGCTATAGTTATGGGAGCAAAAACAAAATAATGAAGGTTGTTGACATTAGATGTTTTAAAGACAGTAATTGTTAATATTTGACCTTTAGTACATTAACAATATGGCTGACAGAAGATACCTCAGGGAGTATTCTGCATACTAAATACAAATACGGTTGGGTCTCATACATAATATAGTGAGTTGAAATAAACTTCGATCAACTGAGATTATTCAAGCAATTAGTAGACAAAACTCCCTCTCCGGGGAGGGGTGTTTAAAATCTAAAAACAACAAGCAAGGAAGATAACTTCAATAAGATCAGTTGATCAACATTTTTGGATAATATAGACAATGCAGAGTGGAGGGGATTTTATCTGTAAAGCCAACTGGTGAAAGTAACAGACATGTTTTAGTCTTGTAAGACCTCAGCGAAGCATATTCTGTTCCGTTGGCAAGACTAAGAGTGATCGGTATGTATAGAAATAGAGGGAATGTTGTGATGCTGATTGTGAATATCAACAAGGGAAATACCCCAGGAGGATTCTGCATACTAGTCCTAAAATTTCAATCAACTGATCTTATTTGGAGTTATCTCCCTTGCTTGTTGCTTTTAGATTTGTACCCCCCCCCCCCACACACACACACACAGAAAGAGTCTTTGTCTACAAATTGTTTGGATAATCTCAGTTGATTGAAGTTTTTCAGCTCACTATATTACATATGTGAAACCCTACCATATTTACATATATGAAACCCTACCATATTTGGTATATTAAGTCTGTTCAGTGTTGTGAAAATATCATACATAAAATAGTGCTTCCTCAATTTCCAAGTAGAAAACAAATAATGACTACCAAATTCTAGGAAAATTTGTTTTATGAAAAAAAAATTTTGTTTTTCAAAAATATGTTAATAGAAACACATATGTTTTAAAGAAAAATTACAAACTAATGCAGTTAATTACATTATTTAACATTAAGTTATCTAATAATGGATGAACAAGATCTAGACAATGATGACATATAAATGTAAATCACCCCCACCCCCCACCCATTTCAGTTTTCCTTACAATACTGGGTCACCACATTGTGAGGTCGATATAACCAACTGTCCCCCTCCCCCTCAAATTTCTAGCCTTGTATCTATGTTAGAAACAGTTATTATTATTATATTTTGTTACAAATTATTATTGCGTATTAAAACATTTTAATTCTACTGTAAGAAATTTTAAGTTGAATATCACATTCTTGGATATACTTGTTTTTTCTTTCACTTATGGTGCAACATTATCATCTCACTTTGCCTCTAAGTCTATCTCTATGTATTGATTTTTAAGAATAGTGAAAGGTTATTACGATGACTATTAAATAGCAACAGCAGTGTGAGAAAGAGATTACACATAATAAAATATAATTAATTTTGTTGTACAGAAAGTTTCAGTTAAAACTCAAGTTTAGCAAAGTACCACATTTCACAACTGGAATAGTACTATTTTGATCCTAATTGTGCTCTCTTCAGTTCTGGTATAGCCCAACCATACTTTTATTTATTTATTTTCTTCACAAGTTTGTAATAATTTTATCAAAGAGAAAAAATGTTTGATAAAAATCCATTTTTCTTTCATTTGACAATAAATCTTGATGCTATGTCAGTCATTTTTATAGATTGTTAATATGAAGGTGCATGGCCTAGTGGTTAGGCTATTAGGATCATAATTGTAATGTCGTGGGTTCAATTCCCAGACAGGGTGGCACATTTTGTCCTTGAGCAAGGCACTTCATTTCACATTGCTCCAGTCCACTCAGCTGAAAATGAGTTCCAGCAGCAGCAGCTCTGCTGGTGCAGCCCTCTCTCTCTCTCCAGCTGTTACATCCTGGATGTTCCACTCGGTCAAGAATAGGAGGACCAAGAGAGTGTCTGTTTCTGCTCGTGACTGCATGAGTACCTAAAACTATTAGCGAAAGCATGGTACATGCTGATACCAGGTCATCCTCGAATGTGAGAGAGAGAGCTGTGGTTAATATATTCACTAAGAAATACAAATAATTTCTAATGAGACTAGAAAACAGAAGTTTGATAACTGAGTGTGCACTATTTCTGAAAGAATGGCAAATTTCTACAGCATTTGAAGCAACAGGAACATCTCTTCTTTTTTCATAAAATTAGCTTTATTTATTTTTTATTTTACTTTAGTTTCTTGTATTTTAATTTACTTATATTGCAGGGAAATATTTCTTTTTAATGCAAATCACTTCACTACTCTTGTTTTCATCACTGAAAACATCGACACCAGCTATCTGTCCGTATTGTAATCATTGCTTTGTTAGCTTTAACTATGAACACACTCTGGGACAATGTAAACTTAATTGATTAAAAATTTGTCCACACTTATAAAAATAAATTTGCATTATTTTGGGAAAATATATTTACATTTCAGTTAGTGTTGGAGAAAACACCAACTCTTTCATTTTTACAATTGTTAACAGCACCTGTAATGTGTACTGTACATAACTATTGTAACAGTATATCTTGTCTGAAGACTGAAGTTAAAATGCTACTGGTTGCCCTAGATTTGAAAGGATTAAGCAAAAGCTGTTATTATAAAGGAGAACAAAAGCTAACAATGCAATATGATTGAAATTAAACACTTCAGTTAAAAAATATGGTTAGTAAGTTAACTTTGATAAGTTAAAATACCACATTAAAACATAGTAGTAGTAGTATGTAGAATAACAACATAAACATTTTTTATTCTCTTTATATACTAAAATATTTATTTGATTTAAGCAGATCTTGAATGATAAACAGTTTTAGTATTAAGAAACATACAAGTTCCTACTGTCTGACATTTTTAAGTGTACAAACCTAAAATAATATTTTTTATATTCTTACTTATTAACACAGAGTATGGAGTCTGGTATTTATTTGTTACAATCATTGTCTGACAGTAATTCATCAAATCAAGTCCATTATATGGCAATTTAACTATATCAACTTAACATTCCCTTTTCCACTGGCATTTTATCTCATTTTTGGAACTAACCTGCAAAAGAGCTGAGATCCATTAACATTTCTTTCCCTTATTTTCTCTCTCTCTCTCTCTCTCTCTCTCTCTTGTTATGAGTTGGTAGAAAGGTTATGGCAGCCACCCACTTATTTCTTTCTTGCTCTCTGCTACCTATAACCACTCTTATTTTTCATAAATTCTATATGTAGATAACAGTTTTAACTATTTCCACACGCTTGTCTTGACTTTACTTCCCCACAGCACTCTCAGAAATCAATATTTTACAAAATAAACTTTACTGGCTCTAATCAGTAAAATTAACTGTATTAATCTCTCTCATTTATCTCTTTTATGTTTTGTTGTAAATCTTACTTTAAACTAAATCTATTTTCATATAAACACTCTTTTATTAATGTTTCCTCTCTTATCTACAATGCACTAATCCTCCTTTCTCTCTCATTAAATCATATTAGAACCATCTTTTCCTTTACTATCAGTCTATCAGATTTTATTTCCTTTTCACCAATATTCTGCTTGTGATGCCATTTTCGTCATTGGTTATCTAATAACATTTCCTCACCTCCTATCTTGATTTCTCCATTTCACATTGATTACTGTTAGCACATCCTAATCTCATTCATAAATGAATCTTTCCTGGTTTCTTATTTCTCAAATTTTTTTGCACCAGATTTTTAGTATTTTGTCTTTCAGATTAAATAGTCTGGTTTAAATTTGTAACCAATCTTATGTAATTATTGTTGTCATCGCTATCATCCTCATTATTGTGCTGCTGTGTAGTGATGGAAAGGAATTGACTTCTGAGACATTAATAGAGTATAAACAAACAATTTGAAAATCCTCTAAGAAATATAATAGTTTATCCCTTTATTTGACTGTGTTGTACCAGCTTCAACATAGTCACTAGGATGCTTATTGTAGCAGCTAAATCACCCACATCATCTTTATAATGTTAAGTCCTAAATGTTTGGACTGGATACTCTGCAATAAAGTGGGTAGCCATAACCATGGCTAAAGACTTGATGACATTCTTCATTTGATAGGTTTTACCATAGGTCTACTTAAGCACAGCTGACTGAAGCTATCCAAGAACAATGATAACTTGGTTGGCTGTGTGTGTGTATGCATGCATGCATGTGTATATACATGTGTGTGTGTGTGCGTGCTTCTGTGCATAAATATTTTTGTCCTCGTCCAAAACATTTAACATTTCTTACTAACAAGCTTATAATCACACATGCATATGTGGAAATTCTTGCCTTAATTTTCTTAAAATATACCCATAATATAAATGGTGAGGGTGGAGAGGGAGGGGCTACCCTCGAGTGAATTTGCTGAAAGGTTGGTGAGCATGGCAAGAATGGTCTACATGAATGGGCATAATCTCAAAATGTGCCTGTAAGCCAGAAAAGACACCTAGAAGAGGACATTTGCCTTTGGTAATCAAGGTAATCCTAGATCTGTATGGTTCCTTGATTGGCCCTAGTGGCGGTCTCCCTATTGGAACGTCTCATTTCATTCCTTTTGTATAATGTTGTTTTCTATGCCTGTTTTTTTCCATAATCGATTCTCCAAAAACTCCTACCGTTTCTGTAATTTGTCTTTGTAATGTCCCCTCATCTATTACTCTTGTGGCAAATAAAAGACATTATTATTGTTATTGTTGTTATAATATTGTGTCCTTGGTTCTGAATTCAAATAAGTTGACTCTCCTTTCAACCAGCAATATACTGATAAAATCATTTACACCATTCTGCTTTAGCAATAGGCCCATGTGTCCAAGTAAGAAATCTTCATCATTGTCATAATAATATTTGTTATTATTATTAAATTTATGGATCTATTTCAAAGTTAGAATTCTTATGTGTATAGTATTTGGGGATGACCGAGTGGGGGGTTGTGTTTTATCTTCTGATTTTCTGTTTTCTTTTATTGTTGTTTAACCCCAGATCAGTCCTGATTGAGCAAACCTATGATCAAAGGTATTCCACCAGGCTGGCCATACCATCTTTTTAGGGCTATCTATGACTACATTATCTAGTGTGGTCTTTCCTTTTTTAAAACAGGAGTATGATTTGAGAGAATTTGGCTGCAATTTGCAGCAGGTCTGTGAAGGTGCATGGCCTAGTGGTTAAGTGATTGGCCTCATAATCATAGGTCATGGGTTTGATTCCCAGACTGGATGGCACATTGTGTCCTTGAGCAAGGTACTTTATTTCCCGTTACTCCAGTTCACTCAGCTGAAAATGAGTACCAGCAGCAGCTGGGGGTTAACCCTGTGACGAACTGGCATCCCGTTCAGTCGCTTGCATTCTCAGTCGCTCAACGCCACAGAAACCAGCTCTGGCCTAATGGAGTCATAGGCTTGAGAAAGACATTTCCAGCATGTCGAGTGACCACATAGAGGCTCCCTCGTTGGTTTGTTCCACCTGATATTCTTTTTTAATGTTGCTCTTGTTGGTTCTGGAAGCTTTAATAAAAATGGGAATGATTGTGAAGAATATGTACGTGTAAGTTGTGTTATTGAATTGAGTCGTATGTAGGATGTGTAATGTGAGGATTGTGTTATTGAATTGAAAATACCTTGTGACGAATGTGTGTTGTGTTTAGGGGGGATATTTTTTGGATTGTATGTGATGATATGAGTCCTAGTATGGTTTTTTAAATGTTTTTGTTCATGTTTTATATATCATACCTAGTGCATTAATTATTATTGGTTCTGTTTTTACACTCATGCTTAAGAGTTTACTCTCTTGCTTATTTCCATGTCAAAATCCTTGTACTATGATAGTTTTTTTACTTATTTTGGGGTAATGTTTCAGTCAGAGGGATCAAGATGTCTATCAGAGCACACGTGTTATCTTTTCTGTCTTAGTGATATCTGGTGATTTGCATTAATATCCAAGTCAGGCCTCCCCCACTTTTTTATTTTTTGTCATGTCTAGTGAAGACGATGCTGTTAATGTTTAGCTTGAACTGCTAAATGTGACGGGTATCCAGAGTAGGAAGGATTGGCAAAGTGTTTAGTGTGGAGTTTGGGGGTGAGACAAAGTGGGGGTGATGAGTAGAGGTAAGTGAATTGGGTAAACTTGAGTGGAGGTGGTATTTCAGTGGAGCAGAAACCACTGTGTAAAAAAGAGACAGAGAGAAAAACAGCTCACCTATGGGTTAGTTGCTGTTTTGTATTGGTGAGTGAATCTTTGCCAATCACCTTGGATGGCCTTTTTAGATGTGGTGTAGAATGTTTGTTCAATAGCAGCAGCACTTCATGTATGTGGGTATTATTCTAATATGTGTTGTAGTTGTGCTTTGTAAGAGTCAGCCACTTATCTAGTTTTGAGTGTGTATTGGCTCTAAAAAGGTAGCCTAATCTTTGAGATACAGTTTCGGCAATTTTATTAATGTGTGGTTGCTGTGAAATAGATTTTGCAGCATATCATTTGTAACAGTTTAAAGTGTAGTTCAAGACTGCTTCCTTGATATGTTTTGCAGTTGTGTCTTTGTGCAGGTTGAATGAGATTAGGTTGTCCTATCCATATTGGAGGATATGTTGAAGGTCTCAGATCATGATAGTAGTGAAGTCTGGCATTTTTATTTTATTTCTGGGTCAGGAGGAAGGGGCAGTGCCCATGGCCTTCACAGGCCCTCTGAGACCGGAGAGATTGATGCTGTTAATGCTCCGTTTAAACTGTTGCAAGTCGATACCTGCAGGGAAGACATGAGCGAGAAGAGAGTTCCAGAGAGCTGATGTTCTGGGGAGGAAGGACTGGGTGTAGTGGTTAGTGCAGACTTGCAATGTTAGACACAATGTGGGTGATGAGAGGAGGAGAGACGTATGAGTTGGGAGTGCCTAAGTGGAGTTGGCATGAGACCAGCCAACTCTGAAGAACAGAGGCCATTGTAATAGTGATAGAAAAGACAGAGATAGGAGACATCATGTCTGTGAGCCATGGGCTGGAGTGTATCTGTGAGTGACTCTTTGCCAATCAGTTGAGTGGCCTTTCTCTGGATGCAGTCTAGGAAGTCTGTGTGTGGTAGCAGCACTGTCCCAGATGTGGGTTCACCTGAGCTTTGTAAGGAGGTTCCAGGGTATCATAGTCCTGTCATTGTCACATGCAAAACTTCATTGTGAAAATGTTGGCATATTGCCCAATGGATATAGCTATCTACCTAGTCATGCGTGGATATATTCAATCTTTGCAAGAATTATTGTTTTTTTGGGGGGGGGTTTTGCCATTTTGTGAAGCTAAAGTCAGATCTTCTGTTTATTTCAGAACTTTTAAACCATTGTTGGCTTTCATATTGGCTCACTTATTTTCTGCCCAGTATTGCTGAATACCGGCCATAGAGAAGTTTTTCTCTCAATCTTATTTTTAAAATTACATTTTGGACTTCCACTTTAATTTTTTTGTCTTGATTGGTTTTTTTGTTGTTTTTTTTTTACCTTTTCTGGTGTTTTGACCTTATCTGTACTTTTCCTCAGTATACTTAGCTACTAATTTATATCTTATTTCTTTACATAGCAGCATTTTCTGTTTAATTGTATTGCTGTGGTTGTGATAGTCGTGGTGGTGACATTATTGTGTTTAATAAATGAGAGGGCAAGATTTTTTGGGAAGTGACCTTCTCCAATGTGTAGGAAGGGAGTGAGTTGGAATTAATTATTGTGCATTAAGTGCATGCAGCAGGTGTACAAAAAATGCAATGAGTTTCTGGCAGATTGACAGAAAACCAAACTTTAGATGTGTAGGAATAGTCAGCAGTAGAGGCACTCCTCATGAAATGAAGTTCATGAACTAACATAGCTTCCTAAGTGTAGTTGATAATTTCTACTACCTAATTAATGGTTGTAGAGAAAAGCACAAGATATATTTAGTCCAATGTCAAATGTTGTAGCATATTAGGTGAAATCATGGTAGTAGCTAGAGTGAGAAAGAAATGGAAGAGGTTCAAGGATCTGTTACCTCTGTTGGCAAAAAACAGTTTCTTTGTGTAAAAGGTAGACAGTATGAAGCATGTGTAAAAAATGGGATGCTATATAGGCATTGAATGTGGAAGATTTGGGAAGGCTGGAAATAGATGTGGTGAGTATGGTCCATTGGATGTGTAATGTTAATTTTCATGAAAGGCAGTGCACAAGTCAGCTGAGAGAGCAGTTGAGTATTAAAAACATTGACCAGTGTATGCAGGAAAGATGGCTGCACTAGTATGGACATGTGATGTGAATGACAATGAATGTTAGGTAAAAAAAAGTGTTGTATACTGATAATAAAAAGTACCCATTGTAGAAGACAACCAAAAGAGACACTGGAGGAAGTAGTGATGTCAGATCTCAGGATGTTGGACTTCACAGATGAAATATTGAAGGATCAAGATGTGTGGGGATGTCTGTACAGCAGACCCATGCCATCACAGAGAAATAAACATTAAAATGATGAAAACGGGGGCAGTGAGTTAGCAGAAAGTTCTAGAGTTGGCTTTGCCTTTCATTTCCCTAGGATCAATAAAATAATTTCAGTAAATGCTGGGGTTGGCTATACTCCTCAGTTGCAAATATTGACCGTAAACCAAATGAAATAAAATTAATATTTTATATGAAGGACTAGGGAAAAATACCCAGTGACAAGCTCTGCATGAAAACCAAATGGTAAGGTTGGTGTTAACATACTTAGTGTAGTGAGCCAAGAAATTTTAATTAATTAAAATTAGACATGTGGTGAAGTGAAAAAATCATTAGCCTGATGTTCAATTCTGCTCAAGAAAGACAGAATTATAATTAATTAATAATAGAATACAGTGGGAGGGATTTCTGATCTTGGCTATACAGTGACAATTCCAGATATGTATCGGTCTTATTAAACCTCCTCAGCGAAGTATAGCCTTTACCACCAGTACTGCTAGACAAAGATGATTTGAGATATATATATATATATATATATATACACATTTTTTTGTGAATAAACACTTAGTCCTTCTTTTAAATTATCACTCCACTAAGGAAAATACCAAGTAACATGCTCTGCATGAAAATCAAATGATAACGTTGGTGCTAACATACTTAATGTAGTGAGATTTTATATACACACATTTATATGAGAAGTTTTCCCATTCTTATTGTCTAAATTATTTTATTATTTTGTAGGCAATGAAGACTTATCATGCATATCAAGCTGAAGCCAAGAGTGCTGAAGCTAAATTGCAAGATGTCCAGGCACAAAAGAAGAAACTTGAACAACAACTCCAAGGTAAAACTGGAACCACAAGAAGTTTAAAAAGATTCGAACACAGAGAAGAAAAGGTTAGCAGTTTACTTTTAATACATGTTACTTTATGGTAACTATAACACATTTTATGTCTTATCATTAATTCAGTATTCTACAAGGTCTGTCCAAAAAGAAACCAAACTTTAAAAAAAACAAATTTATTGCTTGGGTTTACAGGCAGGCTGACAGAGAAGGTAAACTTCGTATGTGGCAGGTGCAAGGGAGGAGTTAGAACACACATGAAATAACTTCCTTCAAATGCACGAAAGGTTCATTGAAAGTAGTTGACAGCTTTTGCTACCTCGATGACCTTATTAGCAGTGGAGGTGAGGGTTCTGAAAGCATAGTAGCCAGAGTAAGAACGGGATGGAAACAGTTCAGAAAGCTACTACCTCTGCTGGCAACAAAAAGCTTTTCTCTCAGAGTGAAGGGCAGATTGTATGATGCTTGTGCACAAAGTGCAATACTACATGGAAGTTAGACATGAGCCATGAATGCAGAAGACCTGCAAAGGCTAGAAAGAAATGAAGTGAGCAGGATCCACTGGATATGTAATGTTAGTGAGCACAAATGAGCTGAGAGAAAAGCTAAGTATAAGAGGTATCAAATGCTGTTTGCAAAAGCTGTGCTGGTACGAGCATGTGATGCATATGAAGGATGCCAGTTGTATAAAGAAGTGCTGAGCACCTGAAGTAGATGGAACCTGTGAAAAAGGGAGACCTAGGAAGGCATGGGACAAAGTGGTGAAGGCTGACCTCAAGAAGCTGAATCATGAAGGAGATGACAAAGGACTGCGATAATTGGTGACATGCAGTGCTGGAGAAGACCCGCCCACAAATGCCATCATGGCAGAATGATCATTAGAAAATAACGGTGTTGATTGAGGATGGGATATATCACTGTTCAGTATACTCCTATTAAGTCTCCATCTACCTACTACTTTCTGATTTATTGCTACCATCCTATTCACTAACTTCACTCACCCACAACATACAAGCGAGACGTGGTCCCCTAACCCATTGGAGAGATTGGTGACTCTGTATAAGAACTGACTCAGGCCGAAATCGCCTGTCTAACCCATGCCAGCATGGAAAACGGATATATACCGAAGATGATGATGTCTCCTTCAGAATACTCCCTCCACTATTGATACGCCACTCCCAACATGTTTTCCAGTTTTGAAATGCGTTTTCAAGGGTGGTGTGAAGTTCTCATAGCGAATTTTCTTTGATCTCTTCTTTGGTCTGAAATCGGCAACCTTTCGGGGTGGATTTCAACTTTGAGAACAAAAGGAAGTCCACAGTGGCCAAATCTGATAACTTTTAGAGAGACTTTTCTGATGTTGCAACAGGCTTATGGAGGGGATTGTTTTAGCAGTATGCAATGTTATGTGTGGTACTAGTGTTTCAAATTGGGAAGAACATCCACCAAAGGCAATCTCATATCTGGACGACCTTCTACAACAATGGATGATGGTCACATTGTGAAAGTATGTACTGTGATCTGTGAAAATCATTGCCTGACTGCCTGTGAAGTTTCCAATGAAGTAGGCATCTGTAAAAGTTTGTGCCATATGATTTTAAAAGAAAAATTAAAGGTGCATTGTGTTGTGGCAAACACATGTCACCTTATTCGGGACTTTTTGGCAAAGCACAAGTCAACTCAAGTCCTCCAGCTGCCCTACTTTCTGGATTTGGCCCCTGCGGACTTCTTTTTGTTCTGAAAGTTGAAATCCATCCTGAAAGGTTGCTGATTTTAGACAATAGGAGAAAATCCGCTACAAGAACTGCATACTACTCCTGAAAATGCATTTCGGGGCATGTTCCAAAACTGAAAAAAGTGTTGGGAGTGGTGTATCAACAATGGAGAGAAGTATTTTGAAGGAGTCAAGTCTGATTAAATTGTAAGTAAAGCAATAAATTTGTTTATTAAAAGATTCAGTTTCTTTTTTGCATAAACCTTATATAAGCCTAAAGAATTTGGCCCTGTAATGAAAATTCTTATAGTTGGTCTTTTTTTCTATATCAGGGACTACATTGTCCAATGTATATTTCTTTATTGAAGACAGTAGAGTATGATTTGAGGGAGATATGGCTGCTCTTTGTAGCAGGTCACACAACCATGTAGAGGATCCCTTGTTGCCTTGTTTAAGGTGGTAAGAACTACCAGATTCTTCTTAAGTAGAAGAATCTGGTAGTTCTTACCACCTTTATTTTTTGTTTCTTACTTTTATCATTTTTCATTTTTTGATTCTTTTCCCTTTCTTTTTCTTGTTCTCACTCCTTTCCCTCTTCCTTTCTTTCTATTTTATTTCTTTCTCTCTGTTTATTATCTTTATCATTGTTTCCTTGCAAAATGTCATTCTTTCCTTCACAATTTGGCCATTTCAAAAAATAAATAAAATAAAATAAAAATCACTGCTTACTTAGATAGAAGGTATATCACAGGAAACACACAGGAAGTCATGTGTTCAAAATAAATGTGTAGCTTTTATTTATGTATCCTATTATTTTGGTATTTTCTTTTGCTACCAGCCTCAACTGGTCTTTTCTTTCTATTTGTAGCGCAAACACAAATACAATGAGAACAAGTTAAAGGCTTTGAAAGCACGAAATGATTATCTGTTATGTATAGAGTCTGCGAATGCTGCCATCAATAAATATTATTCTGATGATATCACAGACCTTATGGATGTAAGTGAAAATATTCATGGTTATCACTGTCATCATCATTATTATTATCATCCATCCATTTTTATTTTATTTTTTAAAGAACCATTTTTATCAAGCCTTCTTAATTTTCATTTTTATATCACTTTCAATAAAATGAAATATGGACTACTAATGTGAACCACAAACCACGAGCTTTAAAAATATCAGCCTATCCATTATTCCGTGAAATCATGTGAGAAGAATATTTGCTCAACCACATTTACACTCCTTCCCCACAGTTACTCTGTGCAGCAGTAGTACAAGGCAGGCTTTCTAGCTTTGTTCAAATACATTTATGAATGTCTACCTTCTTTTCTTTTTAAAGCGAATATGCTCAAAGATTGGCTCTTCTCTTCAGAGCCAGAAAACATTTCAGTCCTCTACAATTGCTGACACTATTCAAAGCTCAGGTGAGGCCCACAATGAAGTATTGCTCCCATATCTGGGATGGTGCTGCTGCCGCACACACAGACATCTTAGACCGCAGCCAGAGAAAGGCCATTCGACTGATTGGCAAAAATTCACTCACAGACACACTCCAGCCCCTAGCCCACAGACATGCTGTCTCCTCTATGCTGATGACCAATTCAGTTTTCATAACTGAATCGGTCAATGATTTAGAGAGGAAATTCCAAACTTGGAAGCGAAACAGCAAAGCAAACCTAGCAAAGACTAAAGTTTTGATTTTTTTTTTTTTTACCACTTCGTTTGTCGGGAAGGCAGTGCCCATCGCCCTTTTTTTCAGGGCGTCTGAGACAGGTGGGAGGGAGGGAGAAAAGTGTCCTCAGACTGGAGACCTGGCCCAAATGCTTACAACAGAGTGAACTCTGCTAAAGGCACCCAAGGGCCAGGTGGTTGTGTTATACCGGGCGATGGATTAAGTCTACCGCCCAAGTAGGCCACGGCGGGATTTGAACTCAGAACGCAAAGACCTGGAATAAATACTGCAAGGTATCTTGTCCGACGCTGTAACGATTCCGCCAGTCCACTGCCCTAGACTGGTACTTTAATTTATCTACCCTGAAAGGATGAAAGGCAAAGTTGACCTCGGCGGAATTTGAACTCAGAGCACAGTGAGCCAGAACAAATTCTGCCTGATGAGCTAATGACTGCCAATTCAATGCAGGAAAGAAGACAGGAACCTACTACTGTTGGGAAGTGGCCATGCTCAATATGCAGAAAAAGGAGTAGGTAGAAATTCCATACGGTGTACCTATTGTAAACTATGGATGCACAAGAGGTGTAGTGGGATCACAGGTAGGCTGACAGGAAAGGTAGACTTCACATGTGGCAGATGCACAGGAGTAGTTAGCAGTAAGAGTACATGTAAAATAAATTCTTTAAAATGCTCGGAAGGCTCCCGAGATATAGGTGATAGCCTTTGTTACATAGGTACGTGGCACCCTGGGTAAGTGTCTTCTACTATAGCCTCGGGCCGACCAATGCCTTGTGAGTGGATTTGGTAGACGGAA
>JAOPJM010001604.1:16387635-16406125 GCA_027124095.1 Muusoctopus leioderma
CAGTCTGCCCCTGAAGATCCTTTGAAACAAGATATATATTTTGTCGTGCAGATTCATCAATAAATATATATATATATATGTATATATTAATATCTGACTTTAATTTCTGAAAATTTTGCAATATGGAAAAATATCTTAAGCTGCATAAAACTGTTTTTTTTTAATCATTCACTCAGTTGTGGAATGGGAAATTGCTAATGTATGTTTTTTTTTCTATTAAATCTGTTGAAATCCCTGTTACTATTAATGAATATTATATCTTTTGGTACTGTGCAGGTGAAGATCCCCTGATAGACATGGTGGATGCTAGTGACATTAACTCTGTGGCTGGTGTGCTCAAACTGTATTTTAGAGAACTCCGGGAACCTCTTTTTCCATTGCATTTATTTGATGAACTGATCAATTGTACAAGTATGTTTCCTTTTCAACATTATTATTTTTCTAGTTATTACTTAATTCTTCTTATATGTTCAAGTATCCATGAAATATTACCCCCAAAAGTATATTATTTCATCTAAATATCAAATTATAATTAAAATATTATTGCATCTGATAAGCTACAGATATGCAACGTAAGTTTTCTTATCATTTGTATGTGATAAAGGATGAATATTAACTCTTTTAGCATAGGTAACTTATAGATGCCAGCTGCATGAAAAAACAGTTGTTTAGTTTGTGTTAAGTTATATGATGCAGCAAACATTGGAAAGCTAACTAGAAATAATTATGTGGTGATAGCATCAAACAAAATACTTTGCAGTATTTAGTTATATACTGAGTTCAAATCCCATCACGGTCAACTTTAACTTTCATCCTTCCGGGATCGATGAAATAAAAGTACCAGTCAAGTCGATTTAATCAAGATCCTCCATCAGAAATAACATTATTCATTGACTAATATTGTTTTTTTCCTCGCTTTTTTATTGCTCCCTGCGTTAAATATGTTAACACTAACTTAACTGTCTTAGCAGTTTAGCTGCTACATATTTTCTTAGAGGTTTTTTACTTGAAATTATTTTATATCACACCCCTAACTATCAACATTTCAGACCATGATGTTCTTTTTTCCTTAATACCTCTTAGAGTATGTCATTTATAAATGTAATAAGTATATCTTCCTAAATCTGAGGAATATATCATAAGCCAAAGGATACTGCATGAGTCTTTAATGTTTTCAGTCTATTCAGTTTGTATATTGACATCCTATGTGTATGTTTATTGATTCCAAGATGAATCAAAATAATGAGTGTATTCTTTAATATAGGGGTGTAAGTGGGGCAGCATTGTAATAATAATAATAGAAATAGAGACAGAGTTAAGCTGTAAAATTGTAACATTAGAAAAGTCAAAGTGAGAGGGAGAAAACTACTGTATAAAGTTTGCCATATGAAGAGTTACTAGATTGTAGAATGGCATGTTGCAAGTAATTGGCTATATTATGTTTGTTAGAGATTACTTTCACAATCGGTAATAAAAAATCATTAGAGAGATATTGTGTAAAAATAAAAGCTTGTTTGATCTATTCCCGAAAGGTATGAATCAACATTTATAACAAAGTGATTACTTATGCTTTCTAATTCAATTTATATTAAATTACTTTTTAACACTTTCATTTTGCTTCCAGTTAAATGTGAATTAATTATTTTCTTTTTCTTTTCAGGGGTAGACGAGCCTAGTGTGCGTATTGAAAAGATTAAGGAATTAATAGCCACCTTACCCCGATCCATCTTTATTGTAATGAGATATCTCTTTGCTTTCCTAAATCAGTAAGTATCTGATTTATTTTTTAAATCATTATAATTTGTGAATGATAGCAAGTCAGTTCCTGTTGTGATATTTCATTCATTTATTGATACCCTTGCCAGATACTACAGAGGTCTGAACCTATGGCTAACACCTCAAAAGGCTTCCTTATCAGCTGGCACAAAACCCCATATCCTCTCCTCTGCTCTGCTAGTTGATATTCAGTGTTCCACTAACCTTCAGGTGGCCTTCTAACAGAGATTGATGTAGTGGTTAGGGGTAACTCATGAGCCATGGTTTCTTCTTTCTTTCTCCAACTAAAACACTCATTCCAAAACCACGAAAAAGTCTCAAAAAAAAATAAATCAAGTAACCTGCAGGATACTTTTCCCTACTCTACACCAACATCTGTGAACTTTAGCCCTACCTTTATCCTATCCACCATGTCCCACTTAGATACAAACCACACATCTATTCCTCTCTAAAACACAAATCTCTCAACCTTTAGCTCTAACCCATCTCTGCTGTCTAGGCTACAATCTGTATTCCAACTTCTTTCTGAAAAGTGCCTGCTTATACATAGGGGGCACTCTCCCCACTACTCACCTCTTTCACCTGGCTATCAGCAACAAAGTAACGCTACTTCAAAGTTTCTCTTTCCCATTACTCTAAATTCATCTATCACTCTCTGAACTTCCTAACCATTAAAAACTGTTTGACTATCTCTTGTCGTATACTGAGGGCATCTATTTTGGCTCATGCTTGGTAACTTCAGTGCACAGCTTGTCTTGGTTCTCGCATTCCTTTAACGCAAGTAGTGTCAAAGGAATGCAAGAATCATTTTATTATATGAACTCTCTGCACCAATTAGTCTCTTCACCTACCTGTTTCCCTGACTGACTCATTGACTCGCCAAACACTCTTGACTGTTAACTTACCTTCAAACCAAAGCTTTTCTCAGCCATTTCTGTATCTAGCTCCATCAGATCATTTGATAACTTCCCAATCAATGCAACACACCTTACATCTTCCTATGATATAACAAATTCTGAGCCTCAAACTCTCTGGTACTTCAAGTCAGCTAATTGCTCAGAGCTCTGCCAGTCCTATACTGACAAAATACTTTTATGGCAAATGTGCTTTCCTTCTGACCTATCCAAGACTGCTAAGCAGATGATCATTCTCTTATTTATGTCACTCCTCATCCCTCACAGAATGAAAACCCACAGCTCCAAAACCCTCAAGTGCTTCACTTGCAGCTGTACAAGTGAGTACTACTTACAAACACCTGGAAGAAGTCCATTATCATCAACTGGAAGGTATTAACCCATCACTGCAATGTCTCCAACACAACTATCAGAAAAGCAAAGGATATCTTGGGGCATTGCAGCCAGGTTTTCTGATCTCTTGTCAAGTTGGCTGCTATCAACTTTGTATAATCTTTCTAATTGCCAATCCTCAACTAAGATAGCTCTGTTAGCAGTACTTCTGCTGATAAAGCCACTGTTGTTCCCTTTTCCACACATACACGCAACAAAACACATCCCTAACTCTCCTTATTCACACTACTTGTCTCACCACTATGCAAATACAGTTGCCCCCTGCAAAAACTTATCAAATCACTCCAACACAACAAAGCAGCTGGTCCTGATAGTATTCCTTCAGTTACCTTTAAACATTGTGCTCCAGAGCTAGCTCCTTGTCTTGCCAAATGCTTCAACTTCCCTTCTCTACAAGGATCTATTCTAATGTATAGAAACACACGATAATGTGTCCCATTCCCCAGAAGGGCAACCTCTCTGAACTTCCTAGCTAAGTTGCTCACCTATGGTCACCATCAATCTCTTATCTCTTATGTACAGCCCCTAACAACATCTCGAGAGAAGACCAGACTGTAGCTTTAGATGGAGAAGCTTGAAAACAACCCTCCTCCAACTGACATGGGAATACCCCTACCCTCTGTTGAAGACATCTCTCTTGGCTCAGAAGCACCATGGTCTCAGTGGAGGACCCTCAACTGCTTAAGAATAAAAAGAAGGCAATCAAAAGCTGCTTTGGTTAGATGGGACTACAAGACAGGTGCAGCCACCTGCAAATGTGGATAAGCAAACCAGAGTTTGGAGTACTTCTTTGTCTACTCTCTGATACCCAACTACTGCCGCTCAAAAGACGTTGCAGACTTCAATGGAAATGTAAAGAGCTGTGTGGAGAGGAGAGGTGGAAAGCTGCTATATGAACTCTGTGATTGCTTCTAAGAAATGACAAGAAGAAGCATGCACTGATGGCATTCTCTCCAGCCACACACTCGATTCTGGTGTACCTGTGTTCGGTTATATCTCTGTCACTCTTCCTTCTGTATACTAATGATCTACTTGTTTTTGCATCTGCCCATACAAACTCCTTAACCTTCCACACACATAGGTGATATCCACATGTAACCTTGACATCTCACATAAGTACAACCCACATTAGAGTACTACTCACATATCTAGAATGGTGTTGCTGTTAAACATTCTAGACCACATGTAAAAGAGGGCCATTCTACTGGTTGACAAAGACTTACTCACCAGCATGCTACGACCACTAGCTCACAGACCTGCTGTTTCTTCTCTCTACCTCTTCTACTACAACTGCAATGGCTTCTGTTCCTCTGAATTGACAAACTACTTAACATCTTTATCCCAACCCATCCAGTACACCTGTTTCTCCTCCTGTCCTTATTTACAGTGTTTCTAACCCCACAGACCCTGCACTAAACACTGCCCAGTGATTCCTCCCCATATCTGAAACACTCTGAAACCCCACTCCCCCGACCACAGCATTGTCTTTCTTTCTCTGACTAATTAATTCATTTAAAAAAATGGAAATGGTGTCCCAGCCACCTCATCACCATCTCCTCCTGTCAATGTGTTCTACCTGCCACTGTTGTTGATATCCTGATGCCTTTTTCATTCTCATATTCCTTATCTTCAATACTGGTTTACCAATCTATCTTCATTTGTAGACTTTGAAGAAAGGTACATCAAGCGGAGTCTTCAAACGTCTCTGATATTTCATTGAAGCTAATATATTTTGCCATCCTCTCACTGGTTATTATGGCAACAGTGGTGGTGGTATGTGTATGAGAGAGGGAGTGAGTGTATAGATGTGTGCACAATCATGTTAAGTCAATAAATAAAAATTGTTATCAAAATGAATATAACTTTTTGAGTAATTTCCTCAAATTCTATTAAACTGTAATTTCCTCAAATTCTATTTAATTCTATTAAACTACAGTCTGTCAGAATACAGTGATGAAAATATGATGGATCCGTACAATCTTGCCATCTGCTTTGGACCAACCCTTCTTCCTATCCCACCTGACAGGGACCAAGTTAGTTACCAAAGCAATGTAAATGATCTCATCAAAACTATTATCATCAATCAAGAAGAAATCTTTCTCAATGATGGTGGGGAGGTTTATGAAAAATGGATTCTTGATAATCAGTAAGTAGTGTTTTATTTTTCTTTCCTCAAAGTTAAACATAATATCAAATTTAGAAAGTAACATGATAACCTGACAATATATTTTTTTTTTTATTGATGAATATGTCATTATTGATTGCTCAGGGGAAAAAGAAACCTTTCTCTCTATATTCATTTTCCACGCTTCACAGATTTCCAAAGTAAAGTATTTACCTTGTTTTTTGATAAAATATCCTTTTTAACATTAAAAATTGTAACAAACAAGTAAGAATAGTACCTATATTCAAGCTAGTATACTGAGAAAAATAGAATAAGCAATTTTAAACCTTACTAGAGCCACTGTGGATGCTCCAGATACATAACTTTGCTTAACCGACAAAAGAGATTCCATTCCTAATTCACAATTGAGTAGTCAGTGATGGGAAGGGCATCAAACTTTAAAACAATAGATCCATTAAAAATATTCCCACTAATATATTTAAAACAGCATACAGCAACACAATATAGGATCCATAACAAAATTTGAACTTATTGCCTTGAAATCAAAGAGTTCACCTGTAAACTATTCTGCCATAGTGTTTCTGTATAAATTGCTACGCAGCACCTAAATCTTTCCTCCATCAAATCTTTATTGTCTTAGGTATCTGAACTATATTGCACACCTCAAACATAAAAGCTTACTATGACTATAATGTTTCATGACCTCTTCAATCAATCAGCCAGTTATGGAATTTGAATATAGAGATACATATGTGACACAAAATGAAAATAAATTACTTAGGTTCTATCACTCTATTATTACCGTAAGAAATAATTTCTAGTACTGCAGAAAAACATAGTTTAATAGAAGTTTAGCTAAAAATATTTTAATTGCAGTAAGCTACATTATGTTACTAAGTTGTTGGATGTTTACTTATATATTATTGATTCAAATCCTGAAAATTGAACACTAGCTTAGCTTAATGGTTAAACTATTGAAATTGAGAGGTACCTGATCATACACAAACTATTCAAGTAATATCTGAATTTCTAAGAATCATCTAATACATGTAACTATAGCAAATCATGTGGAATATTTTTTGAAGAAGTCCATTGGTAAAAAAACACTTGTAAATATGGCTTCAAAGATCTAGCAGATTCTCAAAACCTATTAAGACATTCAAGCAATTCATCTGGAGATATGTGATTTGAATATATCTGACATCATCCATTCTAAATCCATTTCATATCTATCATTTAATATTTATATTAATTTCATTTAGAAAACTGACTATACCTTTCAATGTTATGGTTTCCCAAATTTATTGCATTTAAATATATGATTTTTGTTTACAAGCAATTTTATATTTCAGGGATAACATTGATGGCAATGAAGAAGATGAAGTAGGTTCCTTACCGAGTGATGAAGAAGGTAATTGTTCTCATTTCATCGTTTCTATCTTCAAATTTTTCATATACACTCACCATATGTATGCATTTGTGTTTATATGTATGTATTTGTATAAATGTCTGTGTATTTATTTATATATATCTATTTATCTGTGTCTCTCTGTGTGTATTTATATTTATGTATCTGTTTGTCTATTTATCTATGTATTCTGTTTCTTCTGTTGATATTCATGTATACAACTTCTCAGTAATTTCCTATTACTTTTTAAGCCAGTTGTCTGTAATAGGCATTAACTATCCCAGCTAGTTACAGTTGCCCAGTTAACTAACATTTCCAGGAGTCTAAAAGCGACTTTTTATTTGAAAAAAAAAGTAGCTTTTAAATTTAATTTGGAAAAATATTTATTTTTATAGGACCATCACACAGAAAACGTGTAGTATTTAGTGAGGAAGGATTGGCAAGGTGGGGGGTAGTTTTTTTAAACACTACTGAGGACCCCATTTTGATGTTTATTATTTTCTCATATTCTTTCTATTTCACTCTTTCCCTTTTTGCTATGGGCACTGCTAATAGCAGCATGTGTGTTGCAGTGTTGCTTTCACACCAAATATGGTTCTAGTGATGGTAAATAACTTGCTTTTATTTTTGTGCTTCTGCTACTATAACTGCTGTATTCAATTTTATTTTAATAAATTTTAGACATATATAAGTTATCTTCCTAATTACATTTTTCTTGTCTCTCTCAACTCTCCTGTAAAACAAACTTACTTATACAGCTTATCTATGCTGCATAGCTGCCTTATTACAAAAAAGCAAGTTGCTTAATTCTCATTTCTATATTCATATTATGTTGCTCAAACCCTGGGGATGCCAATCAACTTTTAACATTTATTTTATTGGCTAATTCTAGGTTTTGCCAAGTGTTTGTTTGTACTTTTTAAAATATTTCTTTTGTTGTTGTTGTTGAATTCCCTTTTAATGAATTTATTTAACATAATTAACATAAAACTTTATTCTTCAATTCCAAAATAACAATTATTAATAGATCATATAAATAAAAATTACCACATTATATCAGAACTTAAAGTCTTCTGCTATTAGGCTTAGTATGGCCTCTAGTATTACACCGTCCAAAAATATGATTCATTTTGACTTTTATCAATTGTTCTATTCCTATATTATTATGCTTATATATGGTACCAGTCACCTTCACTTACCCATTAAAAAAAGTAGGGTTTTGTTGAATATAGAGCCATTACTGACTGAGATACTAACTTTGTTCTGGCACTGCTATTGACCTGACTACAGGAATGTTTCCTAAATTAAGGGCAATTTTATCAGCACTTCAAATTATATCTACCAAATACTGAACAAATTATGACACTCAATTGCAAATATCTATTTTAATTAAGTGTTTTAGTAGGCTGTTGCTTATAGTACTATATTAATGCATTTTGAAGATTCATTCTTGAGAGCAAAAATGTTGTTTGAATCTTACAATGAATATCAGTATAAAGTTCTTTTATGTTTTAATGACTGTTAAAATCTACCAATTTATTTATTTAAAGTTTTGATAAGTTCTCAGATTTATCTGTTGTTTAAACATAAAAAGTCATCTTTTCTTCGAAGCTGCAAATTATCTAGTCATTATAGATTATTTTTGGTATTTTCTTAGTGAAGCAATTTGTTTTCAATTTAATTCTTAAATTATAGCTTTTAACAGGTTGCAGCAATTTAAATTTATTTTAAATATTTTTGTAGGAATTTTGTTTTGTTAACTTTATGGTGCATGAAACAACCAGATTATTTTACATGTTTCTACAATTTGGTTTGCTTATTGACTTCAATATCTCCACTTAGGCACTGAATTGAATCTTTCACATTTATCATTAGATTTAGTATAATTTTCAAGAATAAAATTTTGAATCTTAAACTGGATCTTTACTGATCAGATATTACAACAATATAAATCAAAATTCTTAGCTGAGACTATATAGCGTAAAATAAAAATAGTTGACTTTGTGTCTAAAGGGAGACAACTATATCTTGTACTCGGGTCTTGGTTATAATGATTTGCATTGAAAATTTCAAATTTTCTTATTTAAATAAATAGCTGTAAAATATTCTTAATTTACTTCATTAGGAAATTATATAATTAGTTAAATGTCTTAACTCACACTTACATAGATATTTCGATAAATAATCAGTTTCCTATATCGCACGACATTTTATTATTTTCGATTTTTTTTCTGTTTGCATAATAAACAAAATTAATATTTTTCTTCTTTGCCATTTACTTACTCCTGTCTCTACTATTTTGAATGATGACTATTTGCCTTTCTTGCAGCCTCCTTCTGTGGTAAGCCTGAATCCCTCGGAAGCATCTTTATAATTCCCTCTTTCCCAGCATGTGTCTACATCCGTTCTCCTCAATACAGCTTAATGCCAACCAGCCTTTCGGTGTTCATTGTTTCATTTTTATTCTATGTTCTAGGCAACTGAAAAGCTTCATTGTTCATGGGAAAATGTTTAATATTTGTTCAAATCATCTCTTTTTATTATAAGTCTGTGATGTGTATGCATGCATGTGCACTTTACAAAAATAGTATCATAGAAATGTTAACTATAATTATATGTCCATATGCTAATGAAAATTGTGCTTTTTGTTCACAAAAATATTATCACTTATACATCAGTATAGCTAACATAATTCATATTGCACAAGATAGTTTTATACATTAATGCCAGGGCAGAAAATAGATCTCATGCAACACAGAACTGAAAATTCCTAAATGAAATGAAAATTCAAACAACACACTCTTGGAATGCATCAGTAACAAATTGAAAACTGAATAACTCAGTCTTCCTGTGTGCATGTATGTACATGACTGTATATGTTTTTATGTATAAGTGTTTAATAATGCATATGATAAGTTTAGAGAGCAAGTTTAAATTCTCAGTTAACATGACTTCACTACTACTTTAAGTAAATATAATATATATGCTGCAATTATTTCCCAGCATTCACAACTAAGGTTTTCAGCTGCTTAAAAAGTCATTATTACAAATTCTATTTTAGATTCTGTGTTCAATACATTTTGGTATAAATCAAATGAATTTTGATCTCTACATATTGTAAGAAAGGGAGTCAAATAAAAAAGGCCTACCATTTTCTTTTAACTTTACCTCTTCAAGCTTTATTACCAAAGCGCAATATTTCCTTTTCCTGAGTTAGAATATTTTTTCTGTATTGGGCTTAATTTTAAATCCGAACTTCACTGACTTGAGAGAAAACATATGTTAACTGAATTTGAATCTCCTCTTACATATTGGATTAAAGAGATACAAAAATAATATCTAGGTTTTAATTTTATTTATTTTTACCAAACATATTTGATATGACAGATATAAAAGCTCAATATTTCTTCCTTGACTTGAAACTATTCAGAACAAACTGCTAATATTTGATTTCATAACAATTCTCAAAATATATTATATTTGAATATACAATTCTTATAGCCCATGTAGAAATACTGTTATTGAATTATTTATTTATATTACTAATTTTCAAAACTACTGAATCAGAAAACTTTAAGCTACAAATCTATTTTTTAAGCTTTCTTCAGTCTGCCTGCTTCTACTCCTACTTCATAGTTGAGTGATTAGAAGTAGGAAAGGCATCCAGCTGTAAATAAAATTTTAAAAAAACATTTGCTTCGTAATATGAAAATGTACAAGTAAACCCTTTTTTCCAACCAATGCGAATATGGAAAAAATGGATGTTACAGTGATATTGAAGCTTTCTTGCTTTATAGTAGTAACTCACTGAAGAAGATTATTTAAAAGGAAAAAAGTAAATCTCATTAGCTGTAGAATAAGAAAGTGGGATCATAGGTTTTAGATATTTATTTATTTTGTAAGGAGAGGGATCATAGTCAATTGAGTTGGTACTTAGTCTATTGACTCCAGAAAGATAGTTGATCTGATGAAATATGGATGCAAGAAACAGAATGCATTAAACTAGATACTTAACAGTAATTTAGTTTAGTACTATACCATTTCTGCCAAATACTTACTATTATCTTATTTGAATGTTTCCATAACATTTTAAAATATTTACTTCTTTTCTTGTACTTTAATTTCCAGCCCTAGTTAATAGCCTGGTGCATGGTTGTCTACACTAGGTAGACCTGCTCATATACACTACATAAAGACAGTCTTTGATGAAGAACCAACCATTAAGGTTTATGGATTGTTTTTCAAACACACACATATATCCTTTTATTCTTTTACTAGGTTTCAATCATTGGACTGCAGCTATGCTGGGACACCACCTTCATAGGTTTTAGTTACTTAGATTGATCCTAGTACTTAATCTAGTACTTATTTTATTGATCTCTATTTATCGAATGGTTAAGTTTAGCTTTTTGCTGTAAAGGGACGTAACTCAATACCTAAATGCCACAAGGTATATTTTTTTTTAATACACTCACACACACACACACACACACACACACACATATGACAGGCTTCTGCACAGTTTCCGTCTAGCAAAATTTAATTCATAAGACATTGGTTTATCCGAGGGTATGACAAAGGACACACGTCCTAGGTGCCACACCTAGTGGGATCAAACCCAGAGCCACGTGTTTACAAAGAGAACTTCTTAACTACACGACCATGCCTGCGTGTGTGTGTGTGTGTGTATATGGTATAATGAGCATGGTTGCATAGAGCGTAGTATATATGTTTAATGTATGTTGTTACTTCCATACCATGGTTTCAAAGTGGTGTCTAGGTATTAGGACACAACGATCTTCAGTGAACTTTCATAGCAGACAAAATTATTTTTTGTTTCCTCAACTGTTGTGAAAATGCACTGGACACCAGCTTGAAACCGTGGTATGGAATTAACAACAGGCTCTAATAATATTGGTTTCCTGCTTACTCAAAGTCACACATTTATTGAGTTAGGAAGTGCAACAGTGATTCATGCTCTTTTTAATGGCATACGCAGCATGACTCTATTAATAATTCTTTTTTTTCGCCCTATGCTCAAATATTAATAAATATCATCATCATCATCGTCATCATCTTTTTACATCTGTTTTCCATGCTGGTATGGGTTAAACAGGTGATTTTGGACCAAATTAGGTCTGATTTGGAGTCGCCACCCTGCTAGACAGGCTGTCAGCCCATGTCTCGTTTCATTTGGCATGTTTTCTACGACTGAATGCCCTTTTTATCACCAACCACTTTACAGTGTACTGGATGCATTTTATCTTAGCACCAGCACTAGGGAGGATGCCTTGTCTCTTGTAGGCTACAGAGTCCTCTCTACTCTACATAGAATTAAGGAAAAAATTATTACTCCCAAATAATATTGGTTTCTTAATCAATTACAATCTTTACTAGACTGGGAGTATAGTCAATTGACTCAACTTTAGTATTTTACTGATTCTTACCTAGTAATATTGGCAGGAGGAAAGGCATAATTGATCCTGATGATAATTTAAACACAGAACAAGGAGAGATGAAACTAGTCAACAACTCTACTCTTCATCCCCAGCTTACAACTTAAATAATACTTATTAATAATCTTTAAAAAAATTCACACTATCAGTTATATTAGTTTTTATAGGTAATTGAATTGTTTACTCTTACTTCAAGCAAATCACGTCTTGTGGAGTGAATTTGTGCCCGTCTGTGCGCTTGCATGCGTGCGTGTTTGTTTGCATGTGTGTGCATGCGTGTTTGTTTGTTTGTGTGTGTGTGTGCATACATGCTTATGTGTGATATGTATTCCTGTACACACATTTTCAAATCTACTCATCATTGATTTATAACAGTGAAAGAGATGCATTTCTGTGAAACATGAAATGGGTGCTTTTCAGCTGCTATTGGAAAATTTGCAGGCATGTACTCACTTTCCCCCCACTTTTCATCAATACATTTTGTTTCAATAACTTTTTTTTTTTTTTTCCGTTTTTGCTGTTTTGGGTCCTTTTCCTGAGTTTTGCTTGTATATATTTTTTCCCGTCTCTGATTATGTGTGTATTTCCATATACATATGTATGTATGTGTGTGTGTGTGTGTGTATATATATATATATATACACACACATATATGTATACACACACAAATGTATGTGGGGTTGTGTATATGTATACATGCGTATATATAGATAGATAGATATGTGTGTGTGTATATATTAATTTATTGAATAAATGACTCTTACAGGACTAGTTCTGTTTCCTTCACAAAGAATTTGTCTGAGAGTACTGGCTTTATCCGGGTTACTTGCTTATATATGTTTGTGATCAGGTGGGTTTTGGGTCTGGAGGGGTATTTATCGTTAGGGAGAGGAGCTAAATGAAAAGTTTTTAAGTCAGAGTATAGAGAAAGGAAGTTTCAAAGCCAGGGATGACAGGGTGGGGTGGCAGAATAAATAGAGAGAAAAAATATAGAGGAAGAAAGGAAGACAGAAGGGGAAGAAAAGGATGGAGGATGGATGAAATGGTATCAAAGCTAGTTGAGGGAAATAGATTAAATAAATAGAAAAGAAAGAGGGAGGGAGGAGCAAAAAGAAAGTACAGGAAAAAATATGTATATATTCAAAATATCATAGGGGCTCTAGGTTTTAAAATGGGGTGGGGGGTTATAAAAAATAAGTAAATAAATACAAAAAAAGTAAATATGTATAGAAGATAAGTAATTACATATAATATGAAAATATTAAATAAAAGGATATAATTAATAAATAAAAAAAGATGTAATTTATTAAAAAAATTCAATAAAGAAATAAATTCAATAGAAGGATTCTTTCAGTGGTGTGGTAGAATTGGTATGGCTGAGCTCAATTTTAGGAAAGAACTGTGAGGAAGTAGAAAGGGATTTATGAAAACATAGCTAAATTTAGCTGCAACACCAGTATATATAAGTGTAGAAAAATGTTATGCTTGGCTGAAGATAGCCAATGTTAAGAACTAAAACTGCTTGGCCACTGCAACTGAGAATTGGAAGGACTAAATGTAATATAGTACTAGCCACCTGTTGAAGAGAGAAGAATGTAATCAATATAAATTGGAAAAGAATATTATTAATTGTGGAGATATTAATAAGTAAAGTGCAGGCATGGCTGTGTGGTTAAGGAGTTCGCTTTGCAAGTGTCTTCTATAATAGCCTACGGTCAAATAATGCCTTGTGAGTAAATTTGGTAGATGGAAACTGCAGAATTATATATTTATATACAGTATATATATATATATATATATATATATACACACATATATATATATATATATATATGTGTGTATGTGTGTTTGTTTATGTCCCATAACTTAGTGGTTCAGCTGAGACCGATAAAATGAGTACCAGACTTAAAAAATAAGCACTGAGGTCGATGTGGTTGTCGAAAAACCCTCCATGGCCACAGTGAAATGACTGAAACAAGTAAAAGAGTTAGTAAAAGTTAAGGAAGTCACTGAGAATGCTAACAGTGAATATATATATATATATATATATAAAAATGTATTACTAGAATAATAATACTTCATATATATATAGCTCATACATAATAATACTTCAAGGGTTATGTTTGCAGAATGGATGAAATATACTAATAGGTGCGATGTAATAACTAGGTATCATGCCTACAATAATTAGCAAGGAGACAAAAAAGCCTATGTATATATCATCATCATCATTTCATGTCCACTTTCCATGTTGGCATGGGTTGGAAGAGTGATTTTGGCCTGCGTCGATTCTAATTGGAGTCACTGCTTTCCTAGAAGGGTCAGAGGACCATGCCTCGCTCGTATGTTTCATTTGGCATGGTTTCTACAGCGGGATGTCCTTCCTATCACCAACTACTTAACAGAGTGTACCGAGTGCATTTTATCAGAGACATACAAAAAACCAGTGTTGCCAAGTACAGCAGTAAATACATCTTGTTATGTTATGTTTTTTATGGACATGTCACCCATAATGCAGAAGGATATAGGGTGATCTTTCGTTTTAAGCACATAAAATTGCCAGCAAAAAAAGTGAAAGTGAAAGGAGACAAAAAAGCCTAGAAGGTTAAATAGAAAATTACATTGGTAACAAAGATATAGATATAGCAGAGGTGGTGGATAGTAGGTGGTATAAGCAGCAGAGGTGGATGATATGAGGGCGTCGTATGTCAACCAAGAGACGCATTAAGCAGATAAGTAGAGGGGTATCGACAGGTCCAATGTCAACCTATGCATCGTGATGGGGGAGAGGCAGAGTGACAGGAGGTTTGATGGAGTGTGGGGAGTACTGGCAATGGTAGTGTGTGAAATTGGGGAGGGGGAGGGCAGAACAGATGCCACCACTGCGACACAGGCAGTGTGGTAGAGTGGATAGGATAGTGGGTGATAGATCAGAGGGTGCTGAAGATAGTGGGGAACTTGACGGGGGGTATATTGAGTGGGAGGCCACAGCCCAGCCATCATCACTATTATATTTCAATGATCAATTTGCCAAGTTTGCGGGGGTGGTCTTCAGTCACCTTTGTGAGGTTCAGCTTCCTGAGGTCAGCCATCACCACTTTGTCCCATGTCTTACTAGGTTTCCCTACTCCACAGGTTCCAACCACATCAAGCACTTGGCACTTCTTTATACAGCTCGTATCCTTCATACGCATCACATGCCCACACCAGCGCAGTCTTCTCCCTTGCATACTACATGTGATTCCTCTTATACTTAACTTTTCTCTCGGTTCATTTGTGCTCCATCATTCATGCACACTAACATTACACATCCAGCAGAGCATGCTCACTTCATTTCTTTCCAGTCGTCGTAGGTCTTCAGCATTCAAGGCCCATGTTTCACTACCATGCAGTATCACACTTCGTTCACAAGCCTCATACAATCTGCCCTTCACTCTGAGAAAGAAGCGCTTTGTTGCCAGCAGAGGTAATAGCTCCCTGGACTTTTTCCATCCCGTTCTTACTCTCGCTACTATGCTCTCAGAACACCCTCCTCCACTGCTGATGAGTTCACCTAGGTAACAGAAGTTGTCAACCACTTCCAGTGAGCCTTCCAAACAGTTGAGAGAATTTATTTCACGTGTGTTCTTATGAACTACTCCTTTGCATCTACCACACACGAATATTGCCTTCTTTGTCAACCTGCCTGTAATCCCACTACATCTCTTGTGCATCCATAGAATTTCTGCCTACTCTTTTTCTGCATATCAAGCACAGCCATTTCCCAGGCGGTATCAAGGACTGGTCTTCTTTCCTACTTACTAAAACTTTAGTCTTTGCTAAGTTTATTTTAAGGCCTTTCAATTTCAGGTTTTTCTTCCATGTCTGGAATTTCTTCTCCAAGTCTTCTACAGATTCTGCTACAAGTAGTAGGTCATCAGCATACAGAAGGTCCCATGGGCAGCCAGTCTTAAACTCTATTGTGATGGCCTGGAGAACAATAATAAACAGAAGGGGGCTGAGAACTGAGCTCTGATGTACCTCTACCTGTACACTAAATTCATCGCTGAATTCATTATTGACTCTCACCTTACTGACTGCACTTCTATACGTAACTTGTACTGTCCTTACAAGCCATTCATCTACCCATAGTTTCCTTAGCGCCCACCAGATGTATGTAAGTGTGTGTGTGTATATATATACACACATACATACATACACACACTTACATACTCATATATACATACATCTATACGTTAGACAGCTAAGCGACAAGCCTGGAAAGAATGGAAGAAAGCGGGCAGCAAAGAGCAATATCTAGTAGCTAGAAGAGAAGTTAGATGTCAGGTATACTTAACAAGTGGAGGAGTAAAAAGTTAGAGGTTTACCAATGTTTTGCAATGTGAGTATCAAAGTATTCTGTATTGCAAGGTAGTGTGTGAGAAAATCTAGACATTGTGGGGTGAAGTGTTTATGGAATGATAATGACACACTCGCTCTTACTGATGCCATTATGAGAGCTTGTTGCATGAGGAGAATGCATGGGAGAAAGAGAGACGTCCCATATAGACCCAACAGAGGGACCAGCTATCCAAGTGGACAGTAGTATGGTATCAAGTGCAATTAAGGATACAAAGTCAGCTGGCCCATCAGGAATAGTTGCTGAGATGCTTGATGGAGTTCATACACACTAACAAAAAATAAAATTTTTACTTTGGGTGAGGGCCTTGATGAGGTAACCCTCTCAAAAACCCCACTAGGGAAATTTCTGGTGAGAACCACATCTGAAGTGTATCGATCCCTCAGTAAACTTTTCCCATATGATGTGGGCCCCTTTAAGAACATATTAGACAAAAAGATTTTGTAAGGCCCTTACAAGGGCCCTGAAAAAGAAAGCCAAAGTAAGTGCCCCCCCCCTCTCTTTTTTTGCTTCTTCTCCTACTTAAATATCTACATTAGAAATATGCAGAATAAATGTATGTGGCCTGGGGTCAGTGTGGGAGCATGGACACCTGCTCAATGACCTTGGATCACTATGTCTGGATGTGGTAGCCATCAGTGAGACCGGGATTTCCGAGTCAAAATCTCTCGCCCTCCTTCTGGACGACTTCGAAGCCTACACCTCTTTCGGTCAGCCTGGGTTGATTAGTGTAGTGGTGCTGTTTCAGAAAGGCCTGGACCTACAGGTAAATACAGTTTTTCTAGACCCAGATGGGAAATTGGTGGTCCTGGATGTGAGCAGCAGTGAGGGTGACAGTTGTGCTTTCAGACTAGTGGTCATTTATGCCCTAACTGGAGCAGGAAGGCTGGATTTCTTTAGATATCTAGAGACATTCCAAGGAACATCTCACTCATTATTGTTAGTGGCCAATTGGAATGGCATGTTGGACGTACACAGGGATTGTGGGGCATAGCCGATAAAAGAGGTGGGTGTAAAAGTCTCAAAAACCTCCTCAGGCATTTCCAACTGTCTAACAGATATCACTGTGATTTCCTGAATGCACCAATGTGGACTTGAACAAATCTCAGCAAGGCATCCAGGTTGTATTTAGATAGAATTTTGAGGTAGAAATGGAAGAGTGTGTGAGAAAAAGGGTGATTGATGCATCCCAAGAGTGTGGAATAGAAATGGACGGGTGCGGCTGAGTGTGAAATAGAGGGTGAACAATGCTTGAGAGAGGGGGGGGGCAGGTGTGAGCAGTGCATTAATTGGAGTTGTGGAGATCTAGGGAGTCCCGGAGGTGAAGAAAGGTGGGTGTGATGGTAGGAGAAGGGGCAGGAGAGGTCACATAATGGATAACCTCATGTGGCAATAGGTGAGAGTGCTAAGTGTTGACTGAGAGATAAGGTGGAAAGGTAGGTGGTGGTAGCTTGAGTATGGATAAGTCTTAGTCCACTTAAGAGACAAGGTGGACAAGATGGGGAGAGCAGAGTGTGATAGGTGAGTATGGATAAGTCTTAGTCTACTAAGAGACAAGGCGGACAATTAGATTGGGAGAGGTAGAGGATGACAGGTGAGTATGGGTAAATCCAGAGCCACCATGTTTTGATGGTGTAGAGACAGTGGTTAGAAGTGTGATTATGATAGTGGGTGGTGGGAGATAGCCAGAAATATATGTATATATCATCATCGTTTTTACATCCGTTTTTTCATGCTAGCATGGGTTGGACGGAGATTTTCTTCAGACAGAATTTTACGGTTGGATGCTCTTCCTGTCACCAACCATACTGATTCAGTATGTATATATATATATATACATACATATATATATATATGTATGTATATATACATATATATACATACATACATATGTATGTATATATACATATACATATATACATACACATATATATATATATGTATATATACATATATATACATACATACACATATATATATGTATGTATATATATATATACATACATACATATATATATA
>JAOPJM010001604.1:16410952-16422448 GCA_027124095.1 Muusoctopus leioderma
ACATATATATATATATATATATATATATACATATATATATATACATATATATATATATATATTATATATCGTGTGTGTGTGTATCTGTGTGTAAATAGATTAGAGGGCGGCGGTTGGCAGAGTGGCGAACAAAATGCCTTGCGATTTCTAGTTACGGCCCTTTACGTTCTGAGTTCAAATCCCGTCAAGATCAATAAAATAAAGTACCAATCAAGCACTATAGGTATTCCTATAAAGCATCTTAGATGTAAATGGAATTATAATAGAAGAAGGATGGTTGATCGCATACATACTAACACACGCATAATAGGTTAGATCTCATCTGGCACCCTCTCTTTATAGGTATGTATGTGTAATTCTGTGTAGATAGAAAATACACACTAACACGTAGAGCACTTTGAACTCTCTTTCTCTCAGTGACTATATATATATTTTTTTATCCAATCTAGCATTTCTCCCTCTCGTTTATCGCTATACAACTTCAGAGCCAACAACAAAACACACACATTAAAAGACTTTGTGCAAGCCACATAGCGTTATTAGTTAAAGATTTTAATTACTCACCATTGCGCAACTCGTGCGTAACGGTCTCTTTGCATCTTTGATGCTCGGTTGTTGCAGAGTATCGATGCTGACACTCATCGTCGATGCTGTCCGCCGAAGTGTACGAGCAGGCAGCGTCCATGACGGAAGCGATTTAAGCACACAACTGATGGCGGAGCTCAGCGATCAGTTGGTGTGTTGTTAGTGTGTCAGTGAGAGAGAGAGCAGCACTGTGGTGGGAGGTACAAGTGGAGAGAGCACGCACGAGTCAGGGGAAACAAACCTAACAACAGTAGCGATAACAGCAGCAGCAACATCAACAACAGAAAGAACAACAATTACATCAGCAGCAATAACGTGGTCGCTCGACTTGCTAGAAATAGCAGCCAAATTTCCCTCAAATTACACTATACCGTTTTTAAAAGGGAGGGATGCATTTGGAGAACGTAGTCCTAGATACACAATGTGCCCAAGAGAAGAACGTGGTGATCACGGTTGGAACGCCTTTAATCACGGGTTTGCTCATTCATGGCTGATCTGGGTCTAAACAACATCACTTACTGCATTATCAAGTAAACTACTATTATCACCCCGACTATAACCTGCTTTGCAATAAAAATCGTTTCATGACTAATTAAGAAATCATCATCATTACTATCATCATCGTCATCAGCAGCAGCATCATTATCAGTAGCTAATATTCCAGTCGTAGTAATTGACAGGGGAATGGATGTCACACAATCTCACCCATAAAGATTTGGCGTATGCATACATTAAGAAAGATATTGTTATTTCATCGAACCAACGTAACGATGTCATTTCAATATCCCAGTTGGAACCGTTTCTCTCATGGCGCTAATGCACTTGGAAAAACTTGCAAGGCACCGAATGAGTGCAAGGCATTTATATATATATACACACACACACACATACATACATACATATATTTTTTTTTGGCTCGTGTAGTCGGCTGCTGATAATGATGATGACGCTGTTGATGAATAATTCAAGGTTGCCTTAATAACTGTTGTCTCTGGACCATTATCAGCACCAGTTATTCAATAATAGCAACATAGCAACGCATGACAATACCTTTTTTTTTACCTAGATGGTTAGTTATTTTATAAATCACCGTTTCTATTTTAATAGGCATTTGTATTCTATTACAGTTCCATTGATATCTAGGATGCGTTATCGGAGTATTAAATCGGCCCTGGTTCTTGACTGGTACTTCCCCAGAAGGACGAAGTGGAGGACCGTAATTAAATACTGCAAGGTATTTTGTCCGACGCTCTACCAAATCTGTCATGTGGTTGTTTGCAATTTATCAACTGTTGTTACTTTCTGTCTTTTTTTTGTTGTTTTTCAAAATACATTTTCCATTTTTCTCTTTAACCTCCGACCACTTTTTTTTTAACTTATGCATTTCTTTTTACCTTTTTCTATTTGTCTTTCATTTCTAATCAATTAAATGAAAATAATAAAAATGGTTTATCAATAAATGGCAGACTTGTTTGTCAGACAAGTACCATCATCATCTCATCAGCAGCAGCAGTATTTGAACAAGACCAGCTATCAACTGATTCCATCATGATCACCGTACAGCCTGCTTTTGGAAAGAATGGTCAAGAATGTCCCTTTATGTAGTGTATATGACAAAAGAGGTAACATGCTGGGTAATTGATGAAACCTTCATCCATTTTTCAAGGTCGAACTTTTTACTTTCGTCTGGAGAATGGAGTAAGAAGACAGCATCTGCCTGAAACAGGGGGGAGTCATGGTCTTGGATTGCCCTGACCCTTGCTGAGTATCTAGCAAAATTTAGGGACCCTAAATACCATATAAAAACATTTACATACATGCACATAAATATACTGGGGCAGATCCAAGTAGAGGGGCCAGGGGGAACACACCACCCCATCCCGCAAATTTCAAAAAAGGTTTTATATATATATATATATACGGGGCTGTCCTGGTTTAGTAACATTGTCCCACCATCCCGGCTGGTTTGAAATTCTGTCCCAGTTTTTTGGAAATCTGGAAAATTTTTATTTGTTATGATTTTTATCCTGGTTTGACAGAAAAAGTGCAAGGCGTTGATACTAATTAGTCTTTCTAGCACGCTATGAAACACCTGTAGCAGGAACCCAACCAGGATTTGAAACTAAAACCCTCTACTTCACTCACATGCAAAAACCATAATATTCCCAATTGTTCCTACAATTGAAAAAAAACAAAACATATGGCCATTGAAAGGCCAGATGGCCCATAGAAAAACCAGCTGGCGACAGGGAGTCTTCTTGGGCTAAGAAATACAATGGAGTTCTCTGAACTCTGACCTGTTTGCACATTAATAACTGTTAATATTAGGCCTTATATAAGACACCAAGCTTGAGCTATACAAGCATTAACATCCCTCACCAAGTTTGTTATCCAGGTTCCAAGATACTTGAAATCTTTAACCACTTTTAGCTTGTGCCCTTTTAAGGTCCGCTGGAGGCTGATTAAGAGAGATGAACTCAGTCTTTGTCTTGTTTAGGTGTAGGCCAATTTGCACAGCTGCAATTTCCACTCGTTTTAACAGTAGTTGGCCTTCTTTAGATAGATCCGATAACATATATATATATATATATATATCATCCATCGTTTTACATCTGGTCTCCCTGCTAGCATGGGTTGGACAGGTGATTTCGGTCCAAGTCAGTTTTTATTCGGAGTCGCCATTCTCCTTGGTGGGTCGGGGGACCACGTCTCACTCGTATATATAATAGATACAAATGCAACAAATATATAAGAAGCAAAAGCACTCAATGCTGGCTTGGTAGAGCTTAATTATGTAATACAATCAACTGTCAAAAACAATTGTTATTGGCAACAGACTGTTTCAGGAATTATGTAAGAATGACATAATACACTCATCAGGCCATTCTGGAACTAAGAGAGTCTTGGTTCTTCGTAGGAGGAAGTGCAAGTTTTAAAAAATGTTTGATGCATTCTAGGTATTATAGGAAGAAGGTAGAGTGGATGTCAGTAAAAGGGGAAAAATTGGCAGGGATAGTCTAGATTCTCATCCAAGGAGTTATCTCCCTTCATTCAAGAGATTGTAACTAGCTAGAAAGGTATAAATATGCATATATATACATAGAAGGATGAATCCATTCAGTGGGCAAGCATTAGTTTTTCTGCGAGAACAGCTTCGTTCAGATGTGATTGTGAGATTGCGATGATGATGCGCAACTGGAGTGGTTGAATTGTGCAGCTTGGAAAGAAAATAGATAGTGGAAGTATGAGGTGTATTTATGATGAGGTTAGTTGTGGTGAGAAGAAGTGCAGTTATAAAGATAAAGACTAAGTTTTCAGTGGTGCTTCAAATGAAACCACAAAATGTATATTAATTTCTAATTCCTTAGTTTATCAAATACCTAGAGGAATGCAAGACAATTAAATTAGACAAAATTCAACATTGGATATGACAAAATTATTTGTTAGAAATTCATTATTTTACACTTTTTCTTTGTTTTCAACTATCCTGCCATTCAGGTTTGTTCTGAAAACACATTTATATGATGCAAGCATTTTTATAAAGTCTTTTGACCTTTTAGGATAAATTTTTCAGTGTAGATTTTAAAAGATGTTTAATGCACTATTATCTTTCTTTACAGGCGTGAGGATAAAAGAAACCACAGTAGCAGCGGTGATGAAGATAAACACAGCTCTACTTATTCTTTGCCCCTGAAGCCTCCAGTGAGGCAACTAAGTGATGACAGTGCCACCAACCAACAGCTGGCGAAATGCATGTCTCAACCAAATATTCTTATTCAACAAGAGAGACCAGACAGCCCTAAAACGTCTGCACAATGTCCTTCATCGCCAAAAACGCACATGAAGCTTGAGGCGCCGCCCCTTCCAATGATTCGTGAAAGAGTTGTTAAAGAACACCCCATAAAAGAAGAAAAATCCGAGCCGCCCCAACCAACTAGTGTAACTGCCACCAGCACCACCTCAACAGCAACAACGACAACTGCAATATCCAGTTCTGTGAGCAGCGAAGAAGTGGCGGCTATTGAGGATGCACTTGCCAAAATGATGTCTGGCATCAAATCGTTAGAAGTACAACAGAAGACTGATAAAAGGATGAGCTTGCCAGCCATGAAGAGTAAACCCACTCCCAAACATACACCTGATTTAGTTTTAGACCTACCTGAAGGGTCAGACTCCCCGCCCTCACAGGAGAACAGTGAGCCTGGTAGCCCCACTGTCATTAGTGGTGCCGATGCTTTTGCTAAGTCCAATCAAAGTACATTAAAAAAAGGACATCCATTATTGCGCACACCAATAGCACTTAATCGGCATAGTGCCCCTGAGGACACACAGCCACCAGGTGGACTTGTGCAGTCATCAGTTATAAAGAGAAGCTTTAGCACACAAGTGCCTGGTGGCCGTATTTGTCCAAGCCCCATGCCTCCTGCAGGACTTGCAGAAGTTCCTAGTGAAGGGATGTGTTCTACAACCCCTCCTCCGATACCGGAGAAGCCTAAAGTCTCTATGAAAGCTAAGCCCCCTGTTATGCGCAAACCCACAAAGTCTCCGGATCCCCAGCGCAAATTTAACCCCCCCGATGACATTGCTGAGATAGCAACAACTGCAGCCCCTCCAACAGCAGCAACTACTGCCACATCAACCAAGCAATAAAAAAAAAAAAATTACACATCTTAAGAGATTTCAGTGAAGAAAAAAAAAAATGGAAATTTTATGAAAAATAAAGATGCCACGAGAATAGAATGGAATTAAAAAGTAAACTCTAGTAATGAACGAGACACAAGTAACATTTCTTACCAGCAGCCAAGAATTATCAGTTGATATAAAGGAGAGTGGATGTATCTGGAAAAAGACTGTAGAAATTAATAGTGTAAGCTTTCTGGGCGTTGCCATATTGATATCCACTGCAGAGCAGAGGATCTAGCTTACTTACACTTCTTACCCCTTCCCAACTCTCCTCTCTGTCTTAACATTTTTGTTTTTTATAACTTAACCCTGTTTTGGATTCTTCTTTTTATAGGTCACTTTGAATTGTGTTGTAAATGCTAAGATGAACACATTTTTTTTGTGGGTGGGGGTACACATACACACCTACATACTCATTCATATTTACTCTCAAAATCATTGCCAAATATAAATTTTCCTGATGCAAACTGATATATTAATTAAACAGAAGATATTTCTAAGTTTGATTTGTTCTTTTTTTGTTTTTTACCTTTGTAAAAGCAAAACAACATTAAAATCAATTAGGAGTTTGTATATACTGATGATTGATTTGTTACATTTGATTATGGCCTAAGTAATTCTTCAAATGACAATGCACAAGTACAGATGCAAAACTGAAAAAAAAAATTCCCCTCTAATGTAAAAATGTTGTATTAGTTATTACTATACTATACAAGGTATTGACTACTCAATAAAATGTAGAAACAGAAAGTTGTTTCTTTGCTATGTAGAGCTTACATTTGACTGTGTGTAAGAGATAAATTAAAAAGTGGGGAAAATACAGTCAGAAAACATGTCTAAAAAACAAACAAAAGGTGCAAAATATTTTACTTCCCTATATCAGGGGTAATGTTTTTAGGTTTATTAAAAAGGAATATATAAAATGTATGCATTTTATAAATCTTGCTTATTATGTAAGCTAAAAGAATATTTCCTTTATTCTTCATATATTCCATGCTTTAATAGTTCAGAGTGGAGATGCTATCTCATTTTAGTGATTTTGTTATTTAATGTAACCAAGAGAGCCATGTAGATTCTGCTTTTCCATATCCAGCTTGATGTCTCTAATTTCTGGGTTCAAATCCTATTGGGATCAGCTTTTCCTTTTCTCCCTCCACAAGCATCAATAAAATAAGTACCAATAATTATCTTGAGTTAATCAATCAAATATATCCCTTCTCCTTATATATAAAGGATGCTGTACCGAAGAAAGAAATGTTTCATGCAACTGACTGAGGGGAAGTTTTTTAAGTAAGTTGTGTGACATAATTATATGGCTGAATGTGTATCTAGTATCACTTGTTGCTCTCTTTCTGGGGTGCTATTACCAGCAAGCATATGAGCAACATATGTTGCCTCCCTCACTGTCCAATAGCTGCATTGATCTGTGCCTTTTCAGTTGTACACTGACATTTCTTTCAACCATATCAAATGTACACATTACTGTCTCAATCAGCTACTCCCTACTATTCTTTTCATTTGTACAAAACTGTCTTTAACTGTTGTACTCCCTAATATCACTCTTGGCTGCATCCTGCTGAACCCTGCCATCACTCTATTGTTCCCTCTCTCATATTTCTGTTGTTTGATTAAAAGCTTTTGCTTTTACTCTAATTCTTTTTAAATCCTCTACATTATCACTATAGCTGAGACTGTTTTCAATGTTTACAAATCTGTATGAGTGTGTTTGTAATATTTCTCTGTTTAACCTGCAAAATACACACATACACACACACATGATCATGTCAGCATTGTATAATCTGTCTTAGAATATTTCCAGACATTATTCTTACCACTTCGAAAACATATGTAGTTTTAGTTAATCTTTGATAATAACATTTGTTCCCCCTCTGGAGAGGGGGGAACAGATGATATTTCTGTTGTTTTGTTTTTGGTTTTTTTTTTGTCGTGTAATGAACCCTAAAGCTTTCTATAAATTTGCAAAAAAGTCAGCTTCAGTGCGTTACAAAATAGGCCCATTATCCCAAGGAAATAGCTCACTGATTGCTGACCTCAAAGGGATAAGTGAAATACTGAATGAACAATTCAAAAGTGTTTTCACCATCCCATTGGGATACATTCAAATAAATAAACCAGATGAATTCTTTGACACTACAGCTCTACATTCAAATAAATAAACCAGATGAATTCTTTGACACTACAGCTCTACATAGACAAACTAACAATTGATTACATCAATATAAAGAAGGAAGATGTAATATCAGCCATAGAAGAAATGAGCTTAAACTTAGCATCAAACTCTGACGGGCTCCCAGCAATTCTCTTACAAAGATGTAAACAGGCTTTGGCAAAACCACTCCAGATACTTCTCCAAAGCTTCCTTGCAATTGGTAAACTCCCCAAAATGTTAAAAGAAGGCATAATATGTAAAGGAGGAAGCAGAGCAGATGCTAAAAATTATAGGCCTATCTATCTGACTTCATATATCAGCAAAGTCATAGAATGTATTATCAAAGGGAAACTGATCGCATTTCTAGAAGAAAATGACTTACTAACTGACACCCAGCATGGCTTCCGTCCAGGAAGAAACTGCCTCACACAGTTCTATGGCATTATAACTAGGTACTGAAATAGCTGTTCAACCATTCAAACATGGATGTGATATATCTCAACTTGTGAAGGCCTTTGATAAGGTTGATCATGGAATGATATGTCACAAACTGCATGGTCTTGGCATAGTTAGAAAACTAAGGGTGTGACTGCATGACCTTTTAAAAGGCAGAAGTCAGACAGTTGCAGCCAACAGTGTCCTGTTAAAGGAAACTACGGGAACTCTCTTGGAGGCCATTGATGTTTGTAGTAGTTCTCTCAGACCTGCACTCAGTCACACAGACAGCCACTCTCACCAGCTATACTAAAGTATCACATGCAATCAAGAACCACAATGATGTCGTGAACCTACAGCGGGACCTAAATGCAATATGCAAGTGGGCTGAAGAAAACAACATGTAATTTAATGCTGGAAAATTTCAAGCACTCCACGATCAGCCCACAAACACAAACACATTGCAATCAGGATACACAGGACCAGGAGGAAGTGCAATCCCAGAGTCACAATCATTGTGTGACCTGGGAATCAATATGAGTAATGATGAATCTTTTCATGCACATCCAGCCGTAGAAACCATGCCAAATGATACACGAGCAAGACGTGGGCCGCTGACCCGTCTGGGAGAGTGGTGACTCCAAATGAGGAAGCTACGCGGGCCGAAATCACCCGTCCAACCCATGCCAGCATGGAAAATGGACGTAAAACAATGATGATGATGATAGTGAGTTTTAATCTACTCATAGCTAAGCACCAACTTGGTCGTATTAAATATCACCATTACAAACTTAAATTTTCAGAAGATACAAATTCCATGATTATTTTCCCTTTATGTTGCAGAATTTTACCCCTTTTTATATCAACCATAAACCTATTACGGCTTGGCTAAGCCGCAATCTGTTCGATGGTGTAATCAGGCACCTGAGAGACAACTCGTCTTGGCTCAACTGCCAAGGGAAACAACCGCTACAAACCCACATAATATTGATTTTTCATTTAAACACATGACCATTTTTTTTTTTTTTGCAGAAGGGAGGCCTAGTCAAATCCTCACTAATGTATTACAGGGACTTATTTTATTGACCACAGCTGGATGAAAACAAAGACAGTCAATCCTTGCCAAATTTGAACATGGAATGTGTAGACATTTAATCTGGCACTCAATTGTGTCAGCCAATGTGCTGCTCTAATAACAATCCATTTATTATTGTAGTCCTTTGCAGGTCTATGTCTTTCCAAACTGTGGGGACATAACATCTGTTGTATATGTGATCTTAAAATACTAAAGGTAGCTCTGAACTTAAAAGGATAAACAGAATAGCCACTGCAAACTTAGCTGGAACTAGTGAGGGGAGGGGATTGATCTTTTCACAAAGCATCAGGGTTTCTTAGAGCAGGCATTCATATCTACCTGAAGTGCCAAACAGATCTATAGTTCAACAACTTTCCCAAAAGTTTCCACACCCATTCCCCATTGAAACAATTGTTAATGTAACAATATATAAAATGGTGTCCTATTATGAGACAATGAAATGTCTGCAGTAGATTTGGACTCTAGTTAGTAGTTCAAAACCAATAACCACTTGTACACTTTCTTAATTTTACATGTTTTCTTCATGCTGGTTAGGGTTGAAGACACCTCACGTTATAATCCTTTGTCATCTGGCATACATAGTAACAGGAAGAAAAAAAAAAACAACCTACAAATCATCGTTGTGTATGTCATAGTTATTTTTTTGCCTTTATAAAACTGAAAGATAAGACTGGTCATGGTGAAAATTAAGTTTGCTTAATTAAGATTATTGCAAAATTGCAAGGCACTGTGTGAGAAAATCGAGACATTGTTGGGGAGAAGTGTGTACGAAATGATAACGGCACACTTGCTCTTACTAACGCTGAAAAGAAAGTGGCATAGAAGTGCTATTATGAGAGGTTATTGAATGAGGAAAGTGTGTCTCCCCCCACATAGAAAAGTTGACAGTAGTATGGTATCAAAAGTAAATAAGGATATGAAGGCAGCTGGCCCATCAGGAATAGTCGCTGAAGTGCTTAAAATATCTGGCGGCATGGGATAGTCACCCACAGCAATTAAGTAATACATGGTGTCATACCCAATGACTGGCATAGCAGCATCATTGTTAACTGCTACAAGGGGAAAGGAGATGCATTAGAGAGAAGTAACTACAGAGGCATCAAATTGTTAGACCAAGTTATGAAAGTTGCAGAAAGAGTTATACCACAACTGGTTAGGGAGAAAATAAACCTGAATGAGATGCAGTTCAGCTTTATGCCAACTTCCTAGTGAGACAACTGCAGGAGAAGTACTTAGCTAGGAGTAAGCCGCTGTACCTAGCATTCATCGACCTGGAGAAGGCCTTCCACAGGGTTTTATGCTCTAATCTGGTGGTCGCTTAGGAAATTAGGAATAGATGAATGGCTTGAGGGCCATGCAAGTCACAATGAGTACAGCGACGAATTTAGTGTGCAGGCAGGGGTTCATTAGGGCTCAATCCTCAGTTTAAGACTGGCTGTCCGTGAGAACTTCTGTATGCAGATGACCTGGTGCTTATAGCAGAATCTGTAGAAGATTTAGAGAAGAAATTCCAGGCATGAAAGCTAAAACTGGAGTTGAAAGGCATCAAAGTGAATTTGGCAACGACTAAAGTTTTAGTAAGTAAGAGAGAAGACAGGACCCTGCTCGATATGCAGAAAAGGAGTAGGTAAAAATTCCATAAAGTGTACCCAATGTAACCTATGGATGCACAAGAGGTGTAGTGGAATCACAGGTAGGCTTCATATGTGGGAGATGCTCAGGAGCAGTAATCACTCGAAGCACTTATGAAATAGATTCTCTTAAATGCCCGGACGGCTCACTGGAAGTAGTTGATAGCTTCTGTTACCCAGGACCAAATTAGTAGTGGAGGTGGGTGTACCGAAAGAATAGTAACCAGAGTAAGAACAGGTTGGAAAAAGTTCAGGGAGCTATTACCTCTGCTGACAACTAAGGGCTTCTCTCTCAGAGTGAAAGGTAGACAGTATGATGCTTGTGTATAAACTGCAATGCTGCATGGTAGTGAGATGTGGGCCATGAATGCAGAGGACTTGCGAAGACTAGAGAGAAATGAAGTGAGCATGCTTTGCTGGATGTGTAATGTGAGTGTACATGAACGACAGCGTACAAATGATGAGAGAAAAACTGGGTATAGACTGATCCTCACAGAACAGATGACACAGGACCGCAATGATTGGCAACACGCAGTGCTGGAGAAGACCTGGCCCGCCTGCCTATGCAATAATGGTGATAGATGAGAACTTGAGAGGGGCCTATCTATCCTCGGATTTATTGCCCCCACCCGATCCTATTCACTCTACAACTGCCTGTGTCACGAGGGACAGGCATTATCACTCCTCCCACCCGCAATCACATCTCTTACCACTCCGTCTCTCCCCCATCAAACATAATAGGGTGGCTCTGGATTTATCCATACTCACCTATCACCCTGTACTTATCCTCATCATGTATCTTTGTCACACTCACACCTAAAACCACTCTACCTCTCCTCCATCACAACATGTAGCTTAGCATTGGTTCTTGTCCATACTCAACTACCACCATCTAC
>JAOPJM010001604.1:16440961-16451780 GCA_027124095.1 Muusoctopus leioderma
AAAACGTTGACTGTGGATGTCTTAATGTTTGTATTAATTTTGCATTTGAGGGTGTAGAATTGTATTGAAATTGGAAAATAATTTGATATGATTCCTTAATAAAGCCTTTTATTTTAAGAAACTAATTTGTCATGATAGAAAATGTTGTTTTGTCCTGGCAGTAGTTGACATCTTGACTGCAACAACATTATATATGACAGCATAAAAGTCAATCAGCTTCAGAAACGAGGCATCAGTCAAAACTGAAGCACTTTGATGACTGGAGAGACATCTTATTACAAAGTTATGGATTGGCGTGTGAACATGAAATTTATGGTAAACTCTTATTTTCGAGGGTCACAGAAAAGCTGAAGGGCTGAAGGGCTGCATGATATGCTGTTATATACATTGGTAAGTGGTAAATATTCACAATTTAGTCTCTGAGTAGTCACAATATCATTTCTCTCTGACTCAAGTAGCCGTAGCAGTTTGGATAAGATGTAATCTCTCATGACGATTCTTGTTACTATTCTGAGAGAAAGCTTTGTCACAGAACATACATTTATAAGGTGTTTCCCCCGTATGAGTCCTCATGTGAACGTCTAAGTGAGCAGATTGCTTAAAGCTACGCTCACAGTAGCTACATTTATAAGGAGTTTCCCCTGTATGTACTCGTCTGTGTGTAAGCAGTGAAGAAAAACTCTTGCAATCTTTGTTACAGTAATCACACACATGTTTTTGCAAACCATTGTCAAAGTTTGCAGAGACAGGTTTCTGGTTGCCTATTTTCTTTGAACTGCAATCATCAATGTCTAGGTTACTAGCTGATGTCATATGTTCAGAGAATTTGTGTTCTACAAGTGCATCGTTTGTCTGGAATATTTTTTCACACATTTCACACTGGTGACAAGGAATATTTTCACCAAAGTTCTCAGATGTCATAGTTTGGTTGTCATGTTTACTTGGATTAAAAACTTCTTGCTTCAACTCTTGTTCATTTGGAAGAAGCCCTTTGACACCCATAATACATCTTTTCTTTATGTCACTCAGTCTTTTAGATTTTCTGTGTGGGTTAGTTTTAGAATCTTCATCTTGATGGTGTCTTTTGTTTGAGTTTTGATTAAAATCCAAAAGCGTAGTCCCGAGATCATAGCTTGTATCTTGATGTGTTTGGGTATGTTCATCTAGGTCGTTTTCTGTAGAAAACATAGCAAAACAAATGTCACAGCAGTAATTTTGACATGGCTCTTCAGAACTAGTTACCACTGAATTAACAGAAGTCTTAGAAAGTATTCGGCTACTACCGAGTTCAAGTTGTGCTGCAGTTTCACTGCTCAGGTGAACTCTTTCATGCCTGTTCTTGTTACTGTTCTGCGTGAATGACTTGTCACAAAATTTGCATTTAAAAGGAGTTTCTCCAGTATGTGTTCTTAAATGGACATCCAGGTGTGCAGTCTGTTTAAATTGTCGTTGGCAATATGGACACTTAAATGGTGTCTCCCCAGTATGTATACGTCGATGAATTAGCAAAGATGATAAACTTTTGAATGTCTTGTTGCAGAACTCACACACATTCAGACCACTGTTATTTCCATTCTGTTCTGAAAGCCCAGATACTTCAGCTTCTTGTGAAAGATCTCGATCAAGCAGAGTTGAGGTAAATATTTCATCATCATTACAGGAGTTATCAAAATGTTTAGAGTCTTGTTCTTCAGATCTTTCCTCATTGCCACAGTTAAGAGTAGAAGAGCAAAAGTGGGAGTAGAAATCCTCTGTATTATAAAATTCTTTTTTACACTGCTCACATAAATAGCAGACTTCTCTAATATGGTCGACAGGAACATCGTCAGTAGAGGTGTATGAACTTGCTTCCTGGTCACATGGTGTCTCGGAAATGTGCTGAAACACATGCTCAGTATATTGTGTTCTATCTGTAAACTTTTGCTGGCAAATTTCACATATATATACTGCCTTTTCAGTAACAGATGTTGCATCTTTATCTGAGGTGTTGTTTAAAGAGTGTGACTGTTTGTGTCTTTCAAAATATCCTTTGTTAATGTAGTCTTTACCACAAATATTGCACGAGTAAGGTATGCTTGAAAGCATATTATCAGTGTCGTCTTCTACCTCTTCAAGTGAAATCACTTTAGAACATTTGTGCTTGCTCAAAGCACTGACATTTACAAACCGACCATTACAGATGGTACATAGATGAACTGTTTTAGCTGCAGCTTTTGCTCTAGCTTTCATCCTCTTCTTGCGAGCCAAATGAATACGATGATGACGATCACAATTACTTTTCTGACTGAAAGATCGCCGACAGTAGCTACACTTGAATGGAGTTTCGCCCGTGTGTATTCTAGAATGAGTTTCTAAGTGAGCAACTTGCTTGAAGCTTTTCAAACAGTATGTACATTGGTAAGGTTTCTCTCCCGTGTGTACTCGCCGGTGTATGATGAGTGCAGACTTACTACGAAACTGTCGTGAGCAGAAATCACATCTAAAGTGACTGTTTCTTAAATAGTACTTAGATTGTTGAGAGAGAGACAAGTCTACCCCACTTGGGGAGTCTTGTTTGTCAGCTAATTGCTTGTTGTTAGTATTCACAGATAGTTGCTTGTCATCACCGACATCTACTTCCTCTTTTAAAACACTGGCTTGCTGAGACACTCCTACATAAATGGAACTAGTTAAATCATCGTTACTGACTTCTTCTTTGGGCTCATTCCGGAGATGATACTCTATAGGAATGTTATTAAGAACAGACGATTTCTTTTCCTCTTCAAAATGCTGTTTACAGTGTAATGGCTTCTTATCTTTCCACTGCTGTTCACTGCTAGTCATATACTCGTGATCCTCTGAAGAATCTCTGTTGCAGGAATCTGCGTTTGGTTCGAGTGACTCATCATTCTCAGATGGAGCTGGATTGTTCCCAGTAGCTGAACTATCTACTGTGGTAATATCACCTAGATGCATTCGTTGATGACGGATTCGGTTACTGTTCTGCGTAAACTTTTTGTCACAAAATTGACAGTGATAAGGAGTTTCTCCTGTGTGTGTCCGCAGATGGACATTGAGATGAATATTCTGTTTAAATCTCCGATCGCAGAGGTGGCATTTGTATGGAGATTCTCCAGTGTGAATTCTACGATGAACATGCAGTGCAGAGCTACTGTTGAATCCTTTCTCACAGTACTCACAGATATGTTGATCAACAAGCAGGCTGCCATCACCCTGACTACACAATGTAGATGGTGGCTCAGCACTGGTTACAACTTCATAGTTCTCTTTAGCTTCCTGGTGAACAGACATTCTGTGTTGATGTAGCTTTTCTTCATTAGTAAACTCTATGTTACATTGATCACAAAAGTATTCTGTTCTATCTGCATCAGTCAAGCAAGTTGTTTCCATAGCAACATCAATGCCACTAGGATTTTCTGTATCTTTAGAATTATCTTTTCTAATGAAATTTCCTTTTAGTTGGTGTAAAGGATTTTCATAATCTTCAACAAGAATTTCTTTTTTTATCAGATTTTCAAAATCTAATATTTGTGAATTCTTCTTATATTTAAAGTGAGGCTGTTTTGTACAATCTTTCTGCCCTTCATCACTATCTTCCATCTCTCCAACATTGTCACCGCTGTCTTCCCCATCCTCAACCTGACTGCTACAGTCAGGTTGAGGAGTAGCAAGACCTTCATTATCAGAACAATTCCCAAATTCCTCAACAGTCATATGCAAAGAAGATTCTTCAAGGCTTACTGAAAGTGCTCTTGGTTTCTGTTGCCTAGCAACATGATCAGTAAATTCCTTCTGTTCTGAATGTGTAGCCATGTGGCAATTAAGATGTAAGGCAAGAGTAAATTCGTCACCACAAACGTTGCATGAAAACAGATCAACTGTTGCATCGTGTTGCTTATCTTTCAATGGTTCAACATTATTTTTCAATGTAAAGTGTGAAGTTCCATCTTCAGACAAGCTGGTAGAATTTGGGCCAATATCATCCGTTGCTATTGGGATCAGTCTTGAGGAGCCTTTACACAGCCTCTTATGTTTATTCAAAGCAGATTCTGTTCTGAATTTGATTCCACAAGAATTACAACTAAAAAATAAATCATTTGGCTGATTTACATTTTTACCTGAGTGAGTGAACTTGTTTGATTCTTTGGGATTGTAGTCATTATCTGTAGATAAACTTGGTATATGCTGAAGGTCATCATTAGGGAAGGAGTCCGTTTCTAATCCCAGACTTCCAGAACAATTAGAGACATCTACATCTTCATCATGTGCAAGTTTATCATTAGCTGCAAAACAAACTGTTTGATGTTCAGTGAAGTCCAAACCATTTTCAAACAGTGCTCCACATACTGGGCATCTAAAACATAATGTATCATTCTGCTCAACGGATGATCCAGTTACCCCATTGCTGTCTTTCTGAAGTTCAGCTCTCGGGGAATTTTGATTGGATTGTGTAATGGCGCTGTTGTCTAGCTGATGAGTTTTTTCATGTCGAAGTCTATTGTTGTTCTGAGAAAAGCTTCTGTCACAATACTGGCACTTGTATGGAGTCTCACCAGTATGTATTCTCATATGAACATCTCGGTGAGCTGCTTGTTTAAAGCTTTTTTGACAGAAACTACACTTGTAAGGTGCCTCTCCAGTATGGATTCTTCGATGAGTAATGAGAGCTGAAGTACTGTTGAATGTCTTCTGGCAAAACTCACAATTCTTTATAGACTGGCCTTGACCAGCAGAATCTTTTGTTAAATTCACGCTAGATTGACACTGAGAAGAATTTTGATTGCTAAACATTGTTGAAGACTGGTCCAAATGATGAGACACCTGGTGTACATCAAGTTCATCTTTGTTCATAAACTGTACACTACATAACTCACATTCATTGTTCCCAATAACTTTTATACTATTCTGACAGTTTTTTACAAAGTAACCACTAGTATTTTCACAATCTGACACAGTACAGTTCTGCATGTAGCCATTTAGAGGGGCTTTGTCACGATTGCTCCCCACCTGTAGGTCACACTCACCAGCATTTACTGATTGTGGATTACACTGTTTACACTTATTAGATTCAGTCAAACCTCTATCACAACAGCTCCAATCTTCAGGAGTTCCACTTTCAGAATTAAAACTCTGTGAAACTGATGGCAGTTTTAGTTTCTTCTTGTATTCTTCTGGTTGGCCATCCTGTAGGCAAGGAATGTTGTGGCAGTTAAGGTGTTCTAAAAACTCTTCATTGTTGCTGAACTTTGAAATACAAAACTCACAACTGTATGTACGATCTCCAGCCTGCTGGCCAGCTGACTGCTCATTACTGCCATCTAAATGCTGCGATTGAAGGTGAATCTTTTGGTGCCTTATTCGGTTGCAGTTTTGACTGAACTGCTTGCTGCAAAATGCACATTTGTAAGGTGTCTCTCCAGTATGTGTCCGTAGATGGACATCAAGGTGAGCAACTTGTCTGAAACCACGGTGACAATATTCACACTGGAATGGCATTTCTCCCGTGTGTGTCCTACGATGGATCACTAGGGCAGAGTGGTTACGGAAATCTTTCTTACAAAATTCACATATGTTTAAACTAGTGGAAACCAATGGAGTGTCTGCTTCATTAATTTGGTCAGCCATTCCTTCTGTAGTAGCACTTGTATTTGGTGGATTCAAAACTCCGGTTATATCCTGATTACATTTTAATGAATGATTAGTAGAAACATTATGACACAATTTATGTTCATTCAAGTCTTGCTGAGAACTAAAATGGAAGTTGCATGTCTTACAGCTGAAAAGCTTGTTGTTAACAACTGCCAAATCTTCTTTACTGTTACTACTCGATATGTTGGTGCTTCCTGTTATTAAATGTCCTTTGCTGCTGGAGCTGGAACTGAAGGAGTTACCTCTTTGTTCAAAGTCACCACCCTCAAGTTGATGGCAAGAAGATCTGGGTAGATTGAAAGTATTCCTGACAGCAACTTCTTGTGAATGTTTGACCTGTTGATGATAATGGAGGCTTGTAATGTCAGGAAAAAACTTTCCACAAAGTTCACATTTGAAAACACCTCTATTAATTTCAGAGACGTTATTATTATTATTAGTATTATTATTATTATTATTGTTATTATTATTATTATTATTATTATTATTATTATTAATAATTTCATCAGGAACTGACTGAGACTTCCTCATCATCTCCATACAGTTATTATGACAGCTTTGATGATCCATAAAACTTGTATAATTAGTGAACTTTGAATTACAGATCTGGCAGTCATGAGTTCCAAGTTTTTCAGCCGGGGGATAACTCGTATCATTGGTAACAAAACCTGCTGGCATACTCTGCTCAGTAGTTTTTAAGCCTGTTGCTTCAATCCAATTATTTGTTTTGGATCCTTTGTTTTGAGAATTTTCAATGTAACCAGTTTCATAAAGTAATTCCCCAGATTGTGTCCTTGGCTGACTTTCAATGTTGCAACTGTTCGGTTGGAAACTTTTAGAGCTTTCATTTCCTAAATGGTTTAATGTGGCCACATTGTTATTCAAAACTGTAAGAGAATTATTAACTGAAGAAGATATGTAAGGGATTTCACCTGGTACTAAGCCCAAAGATCTCTCCTGTATTTTATTTGCTTCAATTTCACCATTATTTCTGGAGGTAGGGAATGAGCTTTTTGTATGAGATGATGCTATATGTTGGTCTAGGCTTGCCTGATCTGTAAATGTCTCATTGCAAACTCTACATTGACTGTTTTTAATACTAGCTGGAGCAGAATTATTGTAGTTTGTTTCATGATTGTGATTATTATGGTTATTGCTTTGACTTAATAAATCAGGTAGATTGTCATGTGATAATATGTGTGTTATGAAACTGTTGGGTTCTGAAAATTCACTTCCACATGTTGTACATTCAGTTAGAGACTGGAGTTTTTCAACCTGGTCGCCAGAATATGCCTCATTCTTGTCACACTTATCCTTTGATTCAACAGCAACTTCATTCAGATGTATATTCATATGCCGGTTTCTATTGCATTTCTGACTGAATTTTTTGTCACAATATAGGCACTCAAATGGCATCTCTCCTGTATGAGTCCTCATATGAACATCAAGGTGAGGAACCTGTTTAAAGCTTCTGTTACAATAGTCACATTTATAAGGCATCTCTCCAGTATGAACACGTCTGTGGACAGCTAATGATGAGCTGCTTTTAAAATCTTTATGACAGAACTCACAGACAGTAATACCCTTATGACACTGGATATGCCTTTGTAATTCAATGTTAGTGACAAACTCTTTTGTGCACATTTTGCAAGTAAATGGTGAATGGTTCCTTGATGATGCATTGGAATTTATCAGTTCACTCGAAGCCGACATGCATGTGTTGTCATTACACATTGTTTGGTTAGAGAGTTTACTTTTAGAATTTTTATACTTCTGAATATTTGTCACCTCAGCTGTTCGACTCTCCACATTGCTGTTAGATTTATTCACAGCCTCTATATTGGTGCTATCATTCAACATAAACTGTTCTGTAGTCTTCTGAAAAGGATAAGGTTCCACATTTTGCCGGAATGAAGAAGTATGATTAGCTGCACATGTACAATCTCTGATGGGGCTCTGGCAAAACACACATATCGCTAGGCTACCTTTATCACTATAAACACCATCCACATCAGTATTAACACGTTGTTTATAGCTTATATTATTTCTCATTACCTCAGGGTCAAGCAAAGTTTCAAATTCACAACCATTGATACTATTTATGTGACGCACTTCTCTGGTAGATGGCAGCAGTGTATCTGCTTTACCAGTATCCCCTTCTTTGTTTAGAAAGTGAGTGCGCTCGTGGCGATTTTTGTTGCCTTTCTGCGAGAATCCCTTATCACAGTACCGACATTTAAATGGAGTTTCCTTACTATGGACCCTTAAATGGGCATCCAAATGGGCACTCTGCTTGAATCTTTGGTTACAAATATGGCAGATATATGGGCTTTCTCCTGTATGTGTTCTGTAATGCACTTGCAAAGCTGATTTGCTGTTCATAGTTTTGCTGCACAAGTGGCATGAATGAGATGCTTGAGGTGTCCGTTGTATGGTCAAATCATTAGATCTACTTTGATCTGCTGTAACAGATGTCATAGAAGATTCTCTTACATTAGAAACAGCGAAACTCTGAGATGTGTTAGGAACGTTAGAAGCATGATTTGGGGATGTGGTTGTGCTTGTGTCAAAGTTCATTCCAGATATAGCAGGGTTCTGTTCTATGTTACCATTTAAATGGATTAACTCGTGTCTGTTTCTGTTGTTCTTTTGGTTAAAAGATTTATTACAAAAATTACACTTGAATGGTGTTTCCCCTGTATGAATCCTCATATGGACATCTAAGTGAGCAGTCTGCCGAAAGTTCTTGCCACAAAACTCACAGGAATAAGGAGATTCACCAGTGTGACTTCGGTTATGAATCAGCAAAGCTGAATTTGTTTTAAATGTTTTGTGACAGAATTCACAGGTAAAATTCTGTGACATCTTCACAGCATTTATATTAGAATTATCTGTCAGTGATTGATAAGTCTTTTGAGGAAAATCTGTATCTAAAATGGCTTGTGAATTAGTATTTGTCATATGAGCACACCTGTGTTGCATGAGGCTGGTTTTTTGTGAAAAACTGGCACTACAGAATTCACATAAAAACACTCCATTTGTAGAATGATGAACAGAAAACATATGTTGTTCTAAAGAAGAATTGCCATCAAAGATTTTGCTACAGATCTCGCATTTGTAAATGTTTTGTGAGCTGTGACGTGGCCTAAGGCTATAACGTCCTCCCTTTGTGTCGGATATCTGATTGATATTAAATGAACCATTATTACCTGGTAATGGCAACTGGTTCTCTTTGGAACTGGAGAACATCATTTTATCAGAAGAGGCTTGGTTAGGCTTGCAACTAAATCCTCAGCTGCCAGTAACATGCATGGACACCTCACTATTGGGGCCATGTATGTTACTGTCAAACATAACATCACATCAGAATTAGTCCAACCCAAGAAACTACATCAGGAATGGTCAAATTTGCAGGAAAATCTGAAAAATATACAGAAAGTAAAATCAATAATTGAGAAAGTAAGATTTCAATTTCAGTTACTTTCTGTTTTTAACCCTTTCGTTACTATATTTCTAATGAAATACACAGCCTATGATTTTCAATTAATTTTGAAAATAATCAAGCATTTGGAGGGATTTAGTAAAATAACTTTCTTGTTGTTAAGTTGGTGTTTGGAACACAACAAAAATTTCTTACATAAAATTATAATGGAATGCATAAATTGAAATATGAACACTTTAAAACAAATGGCTTTTTATCATAGAACCAGGGGTGGTTTCAGGCGGGTTAAACATTTTTTACGACGACAACGATGATGATGATGATAAGGAGGAGGTGAAGAGGTGTGGAAGCCTGAATGCTATTATCTTCCTGCAGTCACACTAAACACCATCCAGTAGCAACTATCTTCAACCTACAAAAGTTCTATACAGGTGAGGGTTCTGAGAGATGTTAACCCTTTTGATACCAACCAGCCTGAAATTTGCCCCTAGTTTATGATAAAAATCCATTTGTTTTAAAGTGTTCATATTTAAATTTAAACCTTCCATTATAATTCTATGTAAGAACTTTTTGTTAAGTTATGTACTAAACACCAACTTAATAATGACAAAGATATTTTACTAAATCCCGAGAAATTCTTGATCATTTAAAAAATTAATTGAAAATCATAGGCAGTGTATTTCATTAGAAATATGGTAATGAAAGGTTTAAGTCAGTTTTATAGCCTCAATGCCTTATGCTCTCTTTTTTCCAGTTTATTTTCACTCCCAGCACATGTGCTGTACAACAGGAAGGAAGTCTGGACAGAAAACAAATTATTTTAATATAAGATATGTACAGTATACTACAGTTGTTGCTGATGTTTAGTACAAGGTTAGCAATGGTCAAGCAGACTTATGATAAAAGGTTTTCCAGTCATGACCATCCTGTTTTTGTATATCATGGACTACACTGTCCAATGTGTGCTTCCTTTTTTAAGAATGTAGGGTGTGTGATTTGAGGGGGATTTGGCTGCTATTTTTAGCAGTTTGAGTGACTGCCAATATGTGTTTATGCAAATTGCTGTGAGTGTGTGTGTGTGTGTGTGTGTGTGAATTAGTCAATGTGTGTATATTGGTATTAATATTTGTCTATATATTGATGTTACTGTGTGTGATTTGAAGGAGATCTGGCTGCTATTTTTATCAGGTCTAGCTACCATGTAGAGACTCCATTGTTAACTGAGACCAAGGTTAGCTCTGATCGAGCAGATCTATGGTAATGGCGTTCCAGGCATGACAGTCCTGTCTTTTTCTATATCAAGGACTATATTGTCCACTGTGTCTAATACTGCAGGATATATGATTTGAGGAAGATTTGGCTGATTATTTCTAGCTTAAGCGTACCTATGATGACAGCCTTCCAGCCAAGTCTTTTTGGATATCAAGGGCAACATTCTCTAATGTATCCTTCACTTTTTAAGGAGGTAGGGTGTTATTTGAGAAGCCTTTGGATGCTATTTCTAACAGGTCGACCTACTGCATAGCGGCTCCTTCCATTGTTGTTGATCACCAGTTAGCTCTGATTGAGCAGACCTATGATAAAAGGTATTCCAGCTGCTACCATCCAGTTTTTTTTGTATATCAAGGACTACATTCTTCAATGTATCCTTCCTTTTTCCAAGTGTGTAGGGTGCATGGTTTGAGGGAGATTTCTGTCAACATTGGCTGCAGCTAACCAGATTAAATC